>WAAB01020296.1:0-19172 GCA_013389865.1 Piaya cayana
TAATCAGATTTTTTCTATGCAAAAATTCTGATGTCACAATGTGGTGTACTATGCCCTGAAGTAGACTTTAGATATTGTGTTTTGACAAGGAAGCAGAACATCACCAACCTCCACAATGGCATGGAAAAAGAAGAAAGCTTCAACTTTTACTATGGTATCTAACATTGGATATAATATTTTGATTGTTCCCAAGCACTCCAAAAGAATATCTGCTCTGGAGAAATGAAAGAAAGCATGCCATGATGTAATTTCTCCAAACAAAACAAAACACCCACCCACACATACAGAAAAAAACTTAGCCCCAGGGAAACACTTGCTTAAAAATATTTTATAACATACTAGTAATTTTCAATCTTTTCCTCTACTTTCTTCATCATATGTTAGTGTTAGATCTATGTAAGGTTACTCAACACACAGTAAGTCTGCATAATCTTATGTCGGTGCATTTTACATTCGTGTCAGTCTTTTTAAGAAATATTCCCTTTGGGACTATTAGTGCTAACATCAACTAAAGTATTTTAAAACAGATTTAAAAAAATGACAGGTTTGAGTATACTTCGTATTAGATGGTATATGTATCAAAAAAAACTTTAATCTTCTACTTTGAATTTATAAATTCCCACTTAATCTCCCAAGTGAGATACCTCAGTATTAATAGTTTATTTTTGCAGCAGTAATTTCATCCAAGTTCAGATGGTAAAAGTTGGACTGTAGAACAGTGTAGGTAAGTATGTTGTCCTTACAAACAATGAAGAAACAAATCTGAAATGCATGATTCAGTCCGTGTTAACTGACTAGCTTAGACTTTCAGATCACAAAGATCAGATGAGACATATTTTTCTTACACTTTTCTTATACTTATTCTATCCTGTCCTGTGTTGTCCTATCCTAGCTTTCCTGTCCTAGCCTGGGTTTAAAAACTTAAATTTAAAAATTCATTTAAATAGTTATCATTCAAAATAAAATTAATATCTCCTGAAATAATGAGCCCTTTGCTGTATAATGATAATATCCTGCAGTGTTAGAAGGTGGTCATTTGGCTGGGAGCAAGGAAAAATCCCTCATCACCAGAAAATATGTTTGTGTTAAACTAGGAAATCCTAATTTCTTTCTTGACTCTACAGAAAATTACATATAATGACTAAGCAAATAAGAAGGCCAAGCAATCAATTTTTAATTATACTAGATTGCGAACTGCAAAAAATTTGTAACAACTGGGAAGAAGACTCTATATGTGAGATTCATGAAAACCCTGAAGACTTTTTAAGTTTACTGCTTTAACTGAACTATCAGTTATTTAAAACTAAAATAGAATAATAATAAAAATAACATTTAAAGAGGCACTTCCTCCTCAACAAAAAAAAAATCCGAAACCCCAAAGTTTTATAATCCCCATATTCTCTGAGAATTTGAGTTGAGAAAAAGAGAACAGTGTCCTGGATGTATAGCAGCTGTAGAAAAATAATGGTGTTGATCACTGTCCAGGTGTCTTGATATCCTCATTTTAGTTGGTGATTTCTTTCTGCACAGTGAAACCATGGCTTCTAGACTTTATTAGAATATGCAGTTCTGTGAAGATATTAGAGAAATCCAGAAGTGCATTCAGAGTCTTGTAGCAGTTACTTCAGAGAGGTCTCTCTCAAAAGTAGTTCTAGGCTGCATTAGAAATATTCCCAGATGTTCATAACTACTGAACACTCTCCAGCCTGGAAGAATATGAGAATCAAAATTGGGGTCAGTATTGGAACACTGGAATATCCAATAATGGAAACACCTCAAACAAGATGCTAAATCACCTATATATTTAGAGTGATATGAACTATAAGGATCTAGATAACATAATGTTGCATAAATTTATATTTATATTTTAAATTTAANTGCTGTAAGGGTTTGGGGTTTTTTTTGTTTTTCTGCTAACCCATTTCCCTCAACCTTTTCAATTCAGTGACAGCCACTATCCATTCCCAAACTGGATGAATAGATGTTGTAAGGAAAGCAACTTAGAAGACTTGATGAAGACTCAGGAATAAGATGTAAAGCCTTATCTATCCGTCTTCTGACAACTGCATTACTGAAGCTGTCAAATAAAATGAATGATGTGTGTATACGTATATAACACACACACACACACACACACACACACACACATATATATATGCACAATGCCTCCATAGTAGATGTGGTAAAGAGACATTGAAAAGATGAACCATTTGACAAATGTTTAAATTTCATTCCATTTCTTGTATCTGTTATGTATTACCACCCACACCTCTGGTCATCTTCCTATAGTTTTAATTTTGTACATCTTTTATTATGAAGAGCATCTGTTTTCTGTATTTAAAGTAACACCAAAAAGTATTCTTACTTTTTCTTGTATTACAGATTCAGGTCAAGGCTATCATAATCATTTTAGAATTTTTTTTGACCTATCATTCTAATGCATTGCAATGGGGTTACCTATTCAAAGAAATCATATTCATTTTTCATTTTTAAGGGTACTTCATCAGTGTGACTACTAATCTAGGATCAACAGAAGATTCATCCAAACTGGACAAGCCAATAGACAGACACTTGCTGACTGTCACGTGTTTCCTGCAAACTGAAAATATATCTATTACTTTTCACACTTGGAAAGTACATGGGACTTTTTGATTTGTGGTATGAAAGATGAGGGTAAGTATGTGATAAAAAACAAAGGCCTTGTAAATCATTAGCACAGAATTGCATATCTTTTCAATTTGACGTTTTACCAATATGAACTAAGTTGAACTATAGGTACCTTTGCTTTTGGAGCACATGACAGACAGATCTTCATTCATTATTGATCTTAGACTCTGTTTTCTCTTTCTTGGTGCTATCAAAGATTTTTGTCAAGCCTTTAGAATACTGAAGCTTTTGGAATCAGGAAACCTGAAAAACTACTTAAGATTTCAAATATGGAAAGTAATATTGGCTTAAATTATGTCAGTTTAATTATTCTAGTGAGATATGTGTTTAAACTACTATTCGTCTTATGAATATTTTTATTATGGGATAAAGATGCTGATGTCAATTATGTATAAGCTCACACAAAAATTCATGCACCATTTAGTATAAATATATTTACAACCAGTAAGTCACACTAAGTCTAACTCTCATGAAAGGTCTTATCAACATGGACGTGCTTTACTCTTTCTCAGAGACTGACACTAATGGATTTGATCAAAACTATACTTCCTACTTTTCCATTAATGCAGCCTATCTGGTTTGGTAGCAAGATGTGGTCTGCAGAAGTCACCTGTCAACTCTTATTTCTTTTTTTTATTTCAATAAAATTCACCATTATTTAGGATTTTTTATAATATAACTGACAGGCAGCAATTTCATTTAGTGAATCATTTTGATGACTAATGGCATGACTTTGTAGAACTGGTCAAGTCCATAACTGGTCAAAATATAACAGCAAGGATGGCTTTTATAGCTACCAAATGCATAGCTTATGTATTTGCGTCAAGACTCTGGTAAAAAGCAGAATTTTGAAATCATGGTTTCCTTTAATATCATCAAACATTTTTAAAAACTAAACTAAAATACGATGAAGAGTAGCATTCCTTTGAGTAAAAATAAAAGTGATTAAAAAGTAATGTACAATGTGCCTGAAACATGCATCTCAAGTTTTGGGAATCATGTGGCATCTATATTGAACAAACAAAAAAAAAATCTTGTGAAAAATATTCAGATCCAGTGCCTTTACCAAAGCAAACCTCATTACTGAATGCAGTTCTACATAAGTGTCATATATATACAGAGTGTTAGAATACCAACAGTTAATACAACACACACAAGTTTGCTATATATTAAGCATGAGAAATCATATTTCTTTCATAGAATCATAGAATCACCAGTAGCTCAGTGCAAGTACAAACTGGGAGAGGAGCAGCTTGAAACCAGCCCTACAGAAAGGAATCTGGGGATTCTGGTTGACAGCAGGCTCAATACAAGTCAGCAGTGTGCCCTGGCAAAGAGGTTACTGAAAATGGAATGGGGAAAAAAAATTTAGAACATTTCAATGGAAAATAAACACATGGCAACTTTTAAAGGATTTCTAGACAGATTCTATGGAAGACAGCAAACCAAGAAAAAGCTGCTGTTTTATCCCAGGGAAGATTTTTCACTTTTAAATGAAGCATTACAAAAGAATCTGAAAATCTGTTGACACACATACATGGATTTCAAAAGGCAAAGGATACTGTCATTATAAATCCTAGTGCAAGGGATTATGGAATAAATTGGAGACAAAAAAAATAAATAAATTCAAAATCAAAATGTGAAGCCAAGAATATGACATGTAATCAAATAAGTAAATGAAGTAGAAGGCTGTGGGGTAAACCACTAACATTATAAAATATATTTGGTTAGAAGAATAGTTTTACTGTAGATTAAAATCCTGTCAGGGCTTTCATCGTTGTAATCCATTTGGATAATATGTATATTTTCATGATGGGTGTGCAAAGGATGTGTGAATAAGGAAAAATAACAAGAACAAATTTCTATCCTTAAAATTAGAAATAAGTTTTTAATTGGAAATTTTTTGCTTCAACATTATTTATCAATACGTCATTAAATATAATAACTAATAAGTTACTAAACTAAACTAAAAAGTGTGTTATAGTGTGTTATTTTCATTAGCTAATCACTAACAATGGTATCTAATGAAGAGGTGATAATCATTTTTTACTGCACAACTGACAGCATATATAAATATTTGTTTATATTATGTCTTTAGTTTTATAAATTCATGCTTTTTTTTCTTCAAGTAAACAGACTACACTTGAAGCTGGGACTCTGATATAGACCTGTGGTTTAGGATTATAAGGAGAGCTCTGAATGAACTATTTTACTCATATATTTGGTATTAAACTAGATTATAAAGAATTAACCTCTCAATGAGACAGATGTAATCTCCAAATCACAGAATTATGCAGGTTGGAATGGACTTCAGGAGGCCACCTGGTCCAGTCTCCTGTTTGAAGCAGGTCCAATTAAATTAGGACATTTTGACCAACTGTGTCTCCAAAAAGAGAGACTCCACATCCCCTCTCGGTAAACTATGCCAATGCCTGATGACTCTCATTGTAAAGGATATTTTTCCTCTAATCTAGTTAGAATTTGGTCTTCCTGAGCCCTCTCTCCTTCAGGCAGAACATGGAATGCTACGTGCTTGAGATGCCTCATCATACTGCTCTTCTGCTGTACTTACTTCAGGAGGCCAATGTCTTTCTTCTGTTTGGAGACTCAAAACAATATGGGCTGATATGGTCTCCTAAGTGTTGAAAAAGGGAAGGATCATGCCTTTCAATATCCTGTCTGTATTCCTGCACATGTAGCCTGGGAAGTCACTGGTGCTTTGCGACAAAAGCACACTTCTGATTTATATTCTACTGGTTTTCTACCTGGAGTCTCAGGTCTTTTTCCATAAAGTTACTTCTTGGGCAGGTGACCTGAAAGTTTCACCATTGCATGGAATTACTCAGTCCCAGCTTGGGGCTTTGTATTTGTCCTTACTGAATTTCATAAGGTTCCCATAGGACCATATGCCCTACTTGTCAATATCCGTCTGCTTCGAAGAGAAAAATTTTTCATGGGCATCTGAAACAACTAAATCGGGAGGAGCATTTATTGAATTTGATGGAAGGGTGGACAGCAGAAAATCTGAAATGCAACCAAACATTTTCCCCTTCCTCTAGTAAGGCTGCTTCCTTTTCAACAGTCTTCCCCAAACGCTTTTATAATATAATCTTTCACATAAACAGACATAAACTCATAAAAGCCTCTTCATAGGAGCAACTAGTAAACTGGAAAAATGTGATTTGATTCAATAAAGGTAGAATTAGGATGGTGTTTTAGGCTGACATAAAACCCAACTGTTTCTAAATTGGCACTTCCACCCTTCTTCCCTTATTTGTATGATTTGCTCAGTGTTGAATGATCCCAGGGAGAGATGGAACAGTTCCCTAGTCCCACTGAACTCTTCTTAGAAGAAGAAAAGAAAATATTCTCATGCACATTAGAAAGATCTGTCTTATTCTGGGGCTTCAGGATTACTGGGACAAGCACAGACAACTGAAAATGGATATACAGGATAGAAGAGAGAATAAGGTAATATCTTCCAGCTTCAGCATAGCCTTAAATCAAAAGCAAAATCCCCTGGGTTAGTTCATACTTCCGATGAACTAGATAAGATGAAACTACTCTGTCACTCTTCTCTTGTATTTTCTTATATAATATATCTTTCTAACATACACGTTTGAAAACTGTGATAGCTCCTAGTAGTATTTTAGGTATCAGTTTTAAAAGAGAATCATATTTTATCTTATAGCTTATAAATGCAATATCGAAAGGAATGATATGCCAAAAAAAGAAGCTTCAATGTGATGAATAATTCAACTCTTGTGTTCCTTGTGTTTACTATAACCATTTCATCTACAGCTCAGACCATTTTCTTTTTCACAGTTCACAGTAGCCAGTTGATTTTTGTCTATGACATACCCAGTGGGCTTTTCCATTTAAAATTAGACAAGTGTTCACGTAAAATTATCTGTTTTACGTTTTTACCAGCACTTACTGGGTGCTATTCAATAAAACAAAGAATGTTTCTTTGCTCTTACTTCTTGAACTACTTCTCATATTCTACTCCATTACATATACTGTTTTCAGGACATAATTGATTTATTGGGCACTGGAACAGGCTGCCAAGGGAGGTGGTTGAGTCACCTTCCCTGGAGGTGTTTAAGGGACAGGTGGATGAGGCACTGAGGGGCATGGTTTAGTATTTGATAGGAATGGTTGGACTTGATGATCCGATGGATCTTTTCCAACCTGGTGATTCTATGATTCTATGATATGACAGGACAGGATAGAACATTAAACTATCATCTAGTTTAAGTGGTCAGACCTTAGCTTAAGTATCATCAGTACGGTGTCTGATTACTAAGCAAGTATTTAGATGTTCCCTAAAATATGTTTATTTCTCCATCTATTAAAAATAATAAGACAAAATGAAATAATAAATTAAAAATAACAAACATTTCAGAAAGTTAAACCTGGCCCCTGTGGCATATTGGTTTGTAATTTGAGGTCTGAATTTGAGGAGATCAGATCCTGTCCTCCAAGTAGCTCACTATCCTTCTGAAACCAGTCTAGTTTAATCAACAAAGGTGTTGTTTTTCTGTTTGGCTTGTATCATTTGTTGTTATTCAAAAGTCATAATAATTAATGAACATTCATATCAGTTTGGTTTTCTCTTCCTTCTAGGATCCTCTCTTGGTGCTTTTTGTATTCTTCAGAGTTTCGAGATTTATCTCTATGCATTTTTTCTGTTCCCTCATCAATTTGCCTAATTTCTACTTTTGTGTGATGCCGTTTTGATTTTTCACATTATTTCATTGCTCCTAGCAGAACCATAATTTATTAAAATTTCTTACCTGTTCAAACTTCTAGATCATGTCTTCTTTTTAAAGAACAATTTTGAGAATGACCCATTATGGATTCAAATTATTCTGCAGTGGATTTTTTACTACAAATTTGTTATTAAATGACCTCAGTCTGTTCTGAAAAACATGTCCATTTAATATCTGTATACTGTGTTGAACAGACGATAGTGAGTTTCTCAGACTACATGCTAAATTTTTTTAGCTTAAGAAATACTGTATTTCAGAAGAGACTTCCAAGTCCTTCAATATGCTTTCAAGTATTTTGATAAGGTCTCCGTACCTTTTTTCCTGTAAAGATTTATTCTTTGTTCCAAAACTCAAATAAAAATTGTTGATTGTAGAAATCTGTACAGATATGAGATTGGAAAAAAGACAGTATTCTTGGGGGGTTTTGCACATTTCTTTAAAATAGAAATGAAAAAACACTTTGTTTGAAAGGGATCTGAAGAGAGCACAACGTTAAAAATACTGATGTTCGTCTTATAGTATATGCAGGCAGAATTAAGTCTGGAACTTTCCTAATGTATTTAAAGCAGTTGCTAAGAAATGTCAGTTTGGAGAAAGCAATAATTTTTTCCAGACTTCTAACATTGTATTCTTCTGTGTATTCTGCATCAGCAAACTTCAGCTCAGACTAATTTTTTATGTTGTCAGATGGAACAGATAGAAGATATGCCTTATCTTTACTTTTCTTCCTTTTGACAGTATATGTCAAGAGTGTAATGTGGGTTGGTCTCAATTTGATGATATTAAACATGATTGTGACAACAGATAATGGTTCTAAATTGAAGTTCTTTGTCTTTTCATTTGCAGGGGCTGACAGCATGATAATAATAACTTATTCAAGGTGAACTTACTCAAGATGAAATGTGATCATAGAATCATAGAATAACCAGATTGGAAGAGACCCAGTGGATCATCAAGTCCAACTACTCCTATGAAACACTAAACAATGCCCTCAGCACCTTGTCCACCCATGCCTTAAACACCTCCAGGGAAGGTGAATCACCCACCTCCCTAGGCAGCCTGTTCCAGTGCCCAATGACCCTTTCTGGGAAAAATATTTTCCTATTGTCCAGCCTAAACCTCCCCTGGAGGACCTTGAGGCCATTCCCTCTTGTCCTGTCCCCTGTTACTTGGGAGAAGAGGCCAGGTCCCACCTCTCCACNTGTCCAGCCCGAACCTCCCCTGATGGAGCTCGAGGCCGTTCCCCCCCATCCTGTCCCCCGTCCCCTGGGAGAAGAGCCCAGGTCCCACCTCTCCACAACCCCCAGCTGGAATCAGATGGTGTATGAAGACAAAGAATAAATGAATGTCATTTTGGACACTCCTTTTTTTTCTTTCCTTCTAAAAAGTAGATTTTTTTTCCAAGATACTGGACTAATTCTTTCAAAAGACTTGTTAGGTAACTTGTTTGTTACTTTAAGCTTAAACTGGAAACATCTGGAAGACATTAGAAAAAAGCCTTCTACTCCATTACCTCTTCTCCTCCAGTCCCTTGTAGTTTTCCATAATGTCACAACAGTTCATACCTGTATAAACAAATGAGAACACTTCAGCTATATTTTATAGTTTGACTAACTTGCTGGATCCTTGAATATGTAGGTACAGTACTAATCCACTTCAGTTGAATCATAGATTCTGCTTACATTGAAATAAATCTATTAAAAAATTACTGTTACAGTTTCAGAATTAAAGAAAACACAAAGCTAGAGAATTCTAATAATGCATTGCTTTACTTTCAGTTGCAATATATTAAATAGATCTAAATTTGATTTTTACATCTTTTAAAGGGGATCTTTTAGATTTTACTGACTTCTAAAACAGCAATGAGATATTTCTCAAGGTTTCTTAAACACTTGCATGAGTAACACTTTGTGTATTTAACTTTCTTCAAAATAGCATATCTTCCATGACAGGTTCCCAGGTTAATGAAGATGATGATAGCAGCAGTTCCCTCCATGACTGCTGCAGGTGGTGAATCTTGTTACTGCTGCTGAGGGCATCAATGTAAGTACCTAACCAAAAACCAGCTGGGTAAATAATACCTCCATTTTTGTTCCTAGAAACTTCAGACCGGTATAATGGAACATAAGTTGTAACTGGGAGGCTGTTTCTGCCAAAGATATTATTCTTTTTATTTTTTTTTCCCCCATGCTTTGAATGACGTTTTTGAGATATCATAGTGGAAGAATGCATACTTCCTATTACACTGTTTTGAACTCCATGCTTAGTTGCCTTACATACAGAGATGGAAAGGAGTGTACAAGAACAGTTCCATTACAGTAATGTAAATTAAGTGTAACTTTAGGAAAGTAAATAGAATCATGGCAGGACAAAGCCAGCGTAACTACGGAAATCAGACATCAGCTAGAGCTTTTATTACTACTGATTAAAGCATAGGGAAAAAGTGAATAAGTACTTATATATAAATAAATTGAATATTCATTCCTTCTGAAATTAAATCCTCAGGAAAAAAAACACTTTAGAAAAAATTAAAAAGGCATGAATAACAACATATCCACAAAATAAAAAATAATTACTTTTAGGCATTTGCATATAAAAACTGGAGGAAATAATGGATGAAAACAGATGAATCTCCTGGAAAATCCTTGTCTTATTGCTGAACACCTGGTACATCCATGAAAATCTATGTTGGCAGACTTTTTGATTTCATAGAGCAAAGGACTGATTTATTTTTGTGTGAAAGAGGTTTTTGACACGTTACAAATTTGTGTGTTTTGCATTTAGATGGTTAAACTTTAAACAGTCAAAAGCTATGCAGGTCAGAGAACCAGGTGGTTAAGGAAGCAGAAAGATTTTCACTTTGACAAGGCAGCTAGTATTGCCAATGATGCTGGCAAGAGGGTGTAGCATTCACTGAGAAAATTACAGTGGAATGAGCAGCTGGTTGTATAATGCAATTAAAGCAATTTCTAAGCCAGTGTCAGTTTCCTTATCACAGGAAAATAATTTTCTCACCTACCAGCACTATATTTCCTAGATCACGTGCAAAGTTTAATGTCTTAAACTTGTTTTTTAATGGCATATTTTGAGTAAGTTGTAAACCAAATAAATTTTAAATAAAAACATGCCATATAAGTAGGAAAATATAGGTAGTTTATACAGAAAGTATTCAGACAAAAGTACTACTGTTTCCAAAGTAGGGTGAGTAAATACATTCAGGACACATGTTACTTCAGGCTTATTTTAAATTTGTCTACATTTGCAAGTCTACATTTCTGTTTTAAAAGAAAACATTTGCATATAACATTGAAAATTTTTAGAGGTGGTAAATTCTTTCAAATGCTTGACTATTGTGCATCTTCTAAAAATGAAGAAAAGAAAGTTATTAATGAGCAAATTTCTGTAATGTGAAAAAAATCAAAAGCTAGCCAGTTGCTTTGTGTTAATACAATAATGTGATCTGATCTAAAGAAGCAATTTTTAAGTACAAAATATTTCTCCTTTGTCAGGTTCCCTCAACATTATTTGCTGTTGCCACTTTTCTGTGTACCTTGGATATTATACCTCTATGGGTATAAATCTTGTTCCAATTGGAAGGGAGTTCATCATCAGTGGAAAACAAATGTTTTCCTTCTCCAGTTTACTTACTGTATAGGAACAGAATTAGACAGAACTTGCAATACATGCACTGAATTTAGTGATGTCAGTTCAGTCTTTTGGGATAAGGGATAAGACAGTGAAAATCAGTGTTGTCTTATTGCAGATTAAGATTTATTTGGCATATACTTTTACTCAGTTTTCTGAATTTGCATAGTAAAATAAACCTGCTGGCTTAGTTTTTAAACCTCTTTATGAAGTCAGGATGTCCATGTCCCATCAAAATAAGAGATTTTAAGAATCTGAACTCCTTAGATGTCTTTGGAAGAATCAGATGTTGTGCTTAAAACACAGTCAAATATATCAGAATAAATGTTTAAAATGTTGTGACTTTTGTGTTTCATGAGTCTTGAGCAATGGTCACCTTTGTAATAACTTTGTAAACATAAATTTTATCAGGATCAGGTTTGCAAGTATTAGATATATATTGAAATGGAGTGTTCTATGTATGTATGTGTCTCTGCACATGGATGTGGGGCAAGATGATATGCACCGAGAAGTACTGAGGGAGCTGGCTGTAGTGCTCAGCAGTCCTGGTTAACTGAAGAGGTCCCAGTTGACTTAAGACTGGAAAATGTGATGCTCATCTACAAAAGGGATAGAAGGAGATTCCAGGGAACTTCAGATTTTACAGGCTGACCTCAGTGACAGGAAGATTATGGAGCAGGTAATCCTGTGTGCATTACATGGATCATCATTCTATGACAAGGTGACCCCCTTAGCAGATGATGGAAAGTGTGTGGATGTCATCTACCTAGACTTTAGTAAAGCCTTTTACACTATTTCCTGCTGCATTCTACTGGGAAAACTGGCTGTTCATAGCTTGGGAAGATGTACTCTTGGCTAAAACGTAGCTGGACATCTGGGCCCAAAGATTCGTGTTGAATGGACTTAAACCCAGTTGGTGCCAAGACACAAGTGGTGTTCCCCAGTGTTTGAGCCAATTCTGTTTAATATCTTTATTTACGTTCTGGATGAGTTATTTGAGTGCACCCTCAGTAAGTTTGCGTAAAACACCAAGTTGTGTGGGAGTGTTGATATGCTTGAGGATACAAAGGCTCTGCATAGGAATGAACTTGGTGAACTTGGCAGTGCCAGGTTAGCAGTTTGACTTGTAAATCTTACACATCTTTTCCAACCTAACTGACTGTATGACCGTAGATCCTATGATTCTTTATTAATGTACATTACAGATTAGTTTGTAATCCCATATCTTGTTTCCATCCAACCATTCCTGCAAATTTAAAGATATAACACAAACACCTCAGGTAATTAAAAGCAATCAGAAGTGTATCAGTTTATATCACTCTTTTTCTAAAGTATCATTTCCTTTGGTTCCTAACTGGAAGGTAACTTAAGGTCTTCAGTGTCATATATTCCCTGGCTATTATGTGTAATATTGTGAAACATCAAACCTACAATTCTCTCATTTGTTCAACCTGAACTAAGCATGAGCTAGTCAGTATTTTTGGCTTCCCATTAAGAAATAAGAAGTTTTGATGATTTACAGCATGAAGTTATTTATGGCCAAGGTAACACATCATAAATGATGTTATATGCTGTTAAAAATTGTTAAGTGCTGAAAAAAAATTTCTTATTTTAACAGAAAAACTTAGATTTGTTTTAGGAGGAACTGAGTCAATGCAGGGATTATTTGAGCCATAGGATACCTATTCTGGCACCAAGATTCACAGACCAGTGGAATGCGTAACAAACCTGACTAGTTTGACATAAGTTTGCCAGGTTTGACGAGTCTACAATCCAAAAAGGAAGAATCTGCTGAAATAAACTCTTTTCTGTATGCTGAAACATCCTACATCAAAACCTTGGCCCACCCAAGGCTTTAAACATTATTCTGACTACAGGTGTCATACATGCAATTAAGTCTACAAAAAGACTTCAGCAATAGTATAGTAGTGCTTTTCATCACCAGGGTTTCTACAAAATAGTAACTAATTGAATCTCCTAATACTTAAAACCAAGGGTAATTTTATCAATACAGGAGGGAGAAGTTCAGTGACTTGCCTGGAGTCAGAGAAAAAAAAAGTACTGTTCATAGGTCATAGTATAGACAATTAGAATTTACATAGAAGAAAGAAAAGCATGGAAATGTAAAGTACATTAGGAAAAAGCTTCTAGAAATCTTAATGAGTTATTTTGGTAATCACGACCTTTCCAAAAAAATTAGAGGAATATTTGACATAGACTACAAGGGTTTACAACACATATGAAGCTGAACATAGCAGATTCATAGATGAGGCATGATTTTCAGGACATTTAATGAGTATTGAGTTTTCATTTTTAATCCTTGTTTGCAATGAGATCGTCAGAGGCAAGTAATCTTGCATGGTATCATCATTTCCATATTTTATTCTACTCTTTTTTTTTTTCAACAGGCATGTCTTTTTCAAGAAATAGCCTAAAAAAATAGACCCTTCTGTCCCCTCCCTCTCCTGTTATTACAGCCTGGTAAAACCTGTGGGCTTGGTTTTCACAATAATGTTTTTTCAAACTTTTTTTCCAGGTTTTTATTAGAAGGACTTTTTCATGGTAGCAAGATATAAGGTTAAAATATATCTAAAAATGAAAGAGTGTTAAAATTGCCTTTAACAGATCTATGCATGCATATATGTTAGAGCAAATTTGACAAGAACAGAGGACAAAAAGGGAAATGCAGAATTGTAGCGGTTGTTTATGGCATCAAGCAAGACTGACTTGTCCCATTTAATAAACACCCTGGAAAAGGCCAAGAGACATGGTGTTGACTTTTCTGTATGCTTCTTAGGTTTACTGTAATAGGAACTGATAAATACAAGTCATCAATCATTTATAATCTTCATGGAACTTTGTTTTCTTTCATTCATTTTAGCAAGAAATTTAAATTCTTAAATCTCACTGCACTTCTCTTAAAATGTCAATACCTAGTAAATCTGCCTAATTCCACTAATAAATTTAATCCAAGTACTAAAAATACAGATTTCTGTATGCTAGAACTTTGTGACTTTTTTACAATATTTCTGCAAAATGCTTTCTGTTTCAGACAAAATCTTTCACATATGAATTTTATGAGCCTTGCAATACTGATACTATTGTGACTTAAACCAATTCTCATTTCAATGTTCTTGAGCTATAATAGTTAGAAGAGTACATTACAAGAATGCCTATATGTTGGATAGTGTGAATATTTAGATACAATTTGCTGTTAGAAATACTCTAACTTTGGCCTTACAGGTATGAAAAGATTTTCAAAGGTCAGAAGCTACTGTGTTATTAATGATATTATGAGGAAGGTGTTCAAGATACATCATTAAAAATCAAATTTTAATGTACCTAAACTGTTAGATGAAAACTTTAGACATAGAAAGTGAAGTCAACTAAATAATCTGCCATTGCCTAAATTATTCTATGATTCTAAATGACATGAAACATTAAGAAGACAAAGTTTAAAGAAGTAATTTTCCATTAATTAGGTGGCATTTGGTAATACTATTTAAATATAAATAAAAATGATGTTTTTGAAAAAGTTAGATTAAAAAAATCCAAGCTCTAACATTATCTTCTTGCTGCTTTACAATCCAAAACACACATAAAACTTCAAACACAATAAAACACAGCTAATAAGTTATCCAAATCCACAGATATCAAAGTTAGAGCCTATCACAGATGCTTGAGATTTTTTACCTTGCCTGTGTCTGTGTAAAATGCATCTAACACTTTAAAACACCTTAGTCTTTAGTAAATTTTGTGCAGGAAAAAGTGTTGCTTTTTTTTTAGTTTCCTGCGAATAACATGGGGTTCTTTCATTATATTTTTACATCATTACTGCATGTTTTCATGGTAACATTTTTAAAATCTTTGTAGCTTGGTGCTGAATATACTCCATTCACAGTCAGGCATCAGAGTAAATGTAGACCAATCTTGTTTCCACTGAAGCCAGCAATAACAGTAAAGGTATAGAGAGTTCAAAACTGCACAGATGTGCACTGGATAGAAGAAAATTACCCACCCCTCTCCCATATTTTAAATTACAGCTCAATATTCAAAGCATATGCTTTCATAAATTAGAATTGAAAGAAATTTATATGGATATAAATTACTTGGACTTTCTCTGTAAATAAGTGAGAAGTTATTTTGCTCAAATGTTTTTTTGTAATTATATATGCATAGGGGAAATCCACAATATTAAATAAAAGTCAAATTCACACTTCTACTTGTGTGTGGTGACCTGATGTTAATATACCTTCAGGTTATGCGATATTGAATTTTTCTGAATGACTCACACTTTTCTATTATGCTTATACATAATTTTGTTTTCTTGTTAATAAAGAGAACTTTAGAAAATTAAAAACTCCAAGCACAGCCCTAGTATCAGATACCTTCCATGGTAACAACCTTATGGTAAAGTCACAAAAAGAGCTACTGAACTATTGTTATAAAAGATATTAAAAGTTCTCATCCAAAGATTTATGTCAATTTTTTTCCATATCCTTTACTTGTTTTGATTTGTTTTAATTTATTAAAACCATTACAAATTACTTTTATTTGAGGGCCATAATAGAAACACAAGTTTATATACTGGATGGATCTGAAAAATATTTGAGAACAGATAAAACACTGTTATTGTTGAAAAATTTCAAGTCTCATAGAGTAATAAATAAGACACACGATGCAAATGTGATTATGAAAAATGTCTTTGAGCCTGAGATCACAAAAGACAACAGAAATTGCACAGCAGCAACACTTTCCATACAGGAAAAATTGACATACTACATATATGCTTTCTTAAATGATAAAGTCTGTGTGTGATATTTTCCATAAGGTAGAAAAATAGGATAAAAATATGAAATTATCTAATTGTGACTTTGTAAAGAATTTTCTTTTTAACTGAACTCTCTCTTTGTTCTTTGTTTAATACTTCTCAAGATTTTCAGGTAAACTAGATAATTACAAAAGAAAACGAGCAAAGCAATAGGACATTTTTCATGTCATGGCACAATGTCAGTCATTTCTCCTAGATAGTCTCTTTTGAATTATAGTTAACCAAGCATTAATCAATGTAGATTTTTAATAATTACAAAAATTATTCTCCTAAGAGAACATTTTGTAAAGACTCCATTAAGAAAAAGTTCTGACTCCTAGAAAATATTTTTATCAAGTTAGTGAGTATGCAATATGCTTTATTGTGGGGCTGGAACATTATATAAACATTACCATGAACTGCACTAGATATTTCCAGCCATAAGCAGATGTTCATGCTTTAGTGACACTAATATGTGTTAGAAACATGGACACCCATGTGGTAGCTGTTGATATGCAATATCTTGAAGATTTGAATGGTCATTTCTGCCTGTTATAAATAGTTGAACAACTTGTCTGTGCCTTGCGTAGGCACACAGGGAGATTATTACAAAATAAGGACAGATAGTACTATTTATTGTTGAATAACTCTTCAAGCAATATTTAAAGTTTATGTCCCTCACATTTTTAGCTACACTAAAACTACAACACAGTAGACTCGTAGCCCACCCACCCCAATGTCAATGATTATCCAACTCTTTTGGCTGCAATAAGGAAAAGAAAGAAAAGTTCAAGTTTTCAAATGCATTTAGGCACTTAAATGCCTTCTAAACACTGCTGGACTCATGAAAAGAAATATGTTAGATATATTCTCTTAACATTCTTCTATTGAAGCTATCTCATCTAAGTTAACTTTATTTTCCATATTCACTAGCTGTTGGTCTGATACCTGTAGACACTGGGATATATGCAGATGTTCCTGGTGTTCTGTCTTAAAGTTAAATTACTAGCTAAGGTCACAGTTGATCAATAGCTCATTCTTTGGATGTCCTCTTCAAAGAACTCAAAGGAGCTAGTGACTGTTACATCGACTTTTTTTTTTTTTGCAATAAAACCCACATTTATTAAATGAGATATTTCTCATATGTTGACAAATTGCCTTTGAAGCTTTGCATTGCCTTTAAAACTTTTATTCTATTACACATTTAATCAAATGCAACTAAAATAACATAAAAGACCTGATTAATTTATCATTGCCACAGAAGAGCTGGAAATAGCCTTTAGGCAAAGCATTTTCTCTGCCTCTTATGGGTAATAAAGCATTCATACATGTCATTGAGTAACCTTTCCTACAATATGCAAAGCTCCTTTTCTAAGACACCACAGAATACTCTTTCACAGTGCTACATGAGAGTTTTAGACATATGACTTCCACACAAATCAATCAGAGTTCTGTGAACATCCATGCAAACTTTCAAAATCATGTCTTCATTTGATCAGTTACTGTAAAAAGCTTCATAGCTGAACCAGCATTTTCAAAGAGATAAGATTCTAACTTAGTTTGATACAATGTTATGGTCTGATTTATAGACTCATTGAAACTGATTTATTGGAAAACTGATCTGAAAATATGCTATTACTCCAAAATAGTAAGTTGGAGTACTGAATGATAAGTTCTAGTTTGCCTTTATTATTTCCTTCAACAAGAAATATTCTTGGTTGCAACATTTCTAATGATTGGGTAATAGAGTATAATGACATAATCAAAGCCTGTATTCAGTTGTCCAGATGTCCTTTTTATGTGATACCCTCAAGCAGGAAAGATCCAAAGTAACCACTCTTAGATGCTGCAACTATTCATGTTTTTAAAAAGGAACCTTAGAGGGGAGATTTGCTCAGATTGAAGCTATAGTATTGCTTACTTCCTATATTTTTCCTTGTTTGATTCTTACATTTTCCAAGAGTGAAAAGTAGCCACTTAATTTGAAACTAAGAAATCATTTTCTGTACTATATTTACTAGAAATTTTCCCATTCCCATAATTTTATTCTAATTTAATTCCTGTGAAATCTCATTTATTTAGATATTTGCCCATAGCTTAATGTTACCTAGACAGTAAGATAAGTGCTTCTATACAATCGCAGATAAGACTTCTTCATTTATTACCTCCATCATTAAGCATTAGGTATTTCAAAATAGTACATCATAGCTTCTCTTTTTCTCTACAATACACTTAGAAAATTTGGCTTTTAATTATAGATATTCATCCCTATATTCAATGTTTATTATCTGGATGTTAGAGTTTATCACCCAAATGTCCAGGAATATGAACTATCAGGAGATCTGTAAAACAAGGAGACAGGTTCCGGTAAGAAAAGAAAAAGAAAATAAAAGAAGAAAGTTTAATTGATTCTTCCCTCCCCCCACCCGCCCCAAAAGATATCAATCATTCCCTCTGCTTGTAGAATCCAAAATTAATTTGGAAGTGTGGAGGGAATGGCACTCTTTGTCAGATTTTCTTTAGGAAAATTCATTCTGAAATGTCAGAGGGATAACTAATATCCTAAAAATACAGAATTCTCCCAAAACAAGGAACATGATACAAGAACATGATTCATGCAACAGGAACCATTGTCGTACCAACAAGTAAAAATTAATGTAGACTTTTACAAGATCTCCAGTGGCTTCCTGGTAAAGAAAAGCCCTAGTAGCTTTGACACTTAAGTCAGATTATCTCCCAGATGTTGCAGCATTAGGCAGGATTATGTCTATATCTATGCATTCTAACAAGCAGTGAAACATCACACTTGAAGTAGATTTTTTTTTTCTGTGAATGAGCAAGGAGGAAAAAAAATACCTCAATCCTCTCTGCTAGCCAGAAACATACAAATTAAGTATATAACTACCAAAAAAAATAAAAGTGACTGGGTGAAACGAAGAAACTCAGTTTCTCTGCATGAGGGTTCAGCATCTGAAATCAGGAGAACTCTCTGCAGTAATACAGAGGTGTGCCAACAAGTAGCTGGGGACTAAGAATAGTGATAACTGTTTGAGCAACATGTTTGTATCATTCAACACAACTGTAAAGTTAAAGTGTAATGCATTTTAATGTGTAACTGTATCCAAAGAGATCATCAGGCAGGTAGTAATGAAGAAGTCAGGTGAAGAATGGACAGGAGGGAAATAATGAATTCTCTTATATAATGAGATATCTTTTTTTCTTCCTCCTTTTTTAAAAAATGATAATTTATTTCTAGTCTCTGTTATTGTTATTTTATT
>WAAB01020297.1:0-71910 GCA_013389865.1 Piaya cayana
ACAGAAAAGGCCTTGTGGGGGATTTGATGATTGGAGAATGCCTGAGACAAAGTGATCATGAGATAGTAGAATTTTCATTCTAAGTGAGGTGAGGAGGGGGATTAGCAGAACAGTCACATTAAACTTGCAGAGGGCAAACTTTGGACTGTTCAGAAGGCTGGTAGACAAAAAGTCCCATGGGAGTCAGTCCTTAAGGGTGAGGGAGTCCATGAGGGCTGGATGCTTTTCAAAAATGAAATCCTAGCAGCTCAGGAGCAAGCCGTCCCCAGAAAAGGAGCCATCAGGGGGGAAAAGTCCAGCTTGGTTGAGCAGGGAAATCTTGAGGGACATAAAAAAGAAGAGGAATGTCTATGAGCTTTGGAAGAAGGGACAAGCATCTTGGGCGGACTGCAGGGAGGAAGTGAGATTGTGAAGAGAAAAAAACAGGAGGGCTAAGGTCCAACTAGAAATCAGATTGACCAAGTCAGTGAAAGATAACAAAAAAATTTTTTCTATAAATACATTAACAATAAAAGAAGGACCAGGGAGAATATTTAGTACCTATTGGATGCAAATGGAACAACTGTGACAGGGGAAGAGGACAAGTCTGAGGTACTTAACACCTTTGCCTCTGTAAGGAAAGTTGCTCCCTGTGTGTACTCACCCAGGAGTCAGAGGAGCAGAACAAAACTGCCATGGCCCAACAGGAGGTGGTTAGAGACTTGCTTGCCCAGCTAGACATCCACAAGTCTACAGGAATGGATGGCGTCCACCCATGAGTATTGAAGGAGCTGGCAGATGTACTGGCCAAACCCCTTTCCACCATTTTCCAGCAGTCCTGGCTGACTGGGGAAGTTCCACTGGACTGGAGGCTGGCTGATGTTGTCCCATCTACAAGAAGGGTTGCAGGGAGTATCCAGGGAACTACAGGCCTGTCACTCTGACCTCAGTGCTGGGGAAAACCATGGAACAGGTGATCTTGAGTGCTGCCACATAGCACATGCAAGAGAACCAGGTGATCAGTCCCTGTCAGTACAGGTTCATGAAAAGCAGATCTTGCCAAACTAACCTGATCACTTTCTATGACAAAGTGACCCACTTACTGGATGAAGGAAAGGCTGTGGATGTAATCTTCCTGGACTTCAGTAAAGCCTTTGCCACAGTTTCTCATAGCATTCTGCTTCAGAAACTGTGGGAAACCTCGGTTGATCTGAGGNCCGGTGGTCTCTTCCAACCTGATTATTCTATGATTCTAAATATTATGAACTGTCAGGTTTTAGCTAAACCAATTGTGCATGGATGTGCACCTCTGGAAGGGGTATAAAAAGTCTTGTAAAATCAATAAAGATGGTCTTTTGGCCCGCAACTTCTATGTGTTGTGGATTACCCTGACCATGACATCTAGTGACCCTGACGTGATAGGAAACTGTCAGCCTCTGGCCTGGACGGGCGCACACTCTCCTGGGTGGAAAACTGGTTGGATGGCCGGGCCCAGAGTGTGTTGGGAAATGGTGTTAAATCCAGCTGGAGGTCTGTTACAAGTGGGGTCCCCCAGGGCTCAGTGCTGGGTCCAGCCCTGTTCAAGAGGGAGAGGCAAAGAAGACAAGGAACAGGGAAAGATGTTTGGGGGAGTGTGAGGGTTGAGGCAAGAACAATGGGAAGGAAGCCAGCTGTTGTGATTTGATATGTGGTAGGTGTTAGGATGGAGTAAAATATATGCAGGGAGCTAATGGACCTGGTGTATTCTCACAGAGGAGTTAATTTAAACACGTTGGATATTTTAACTACCCTTTTTAAAGCCTGAAATAATTTGGTTCTAATTTCCGAGCAGGGACTTGCAGCCCACACAGCAGCAAGTCTTGATAATTATTAATTATATGTTTTTCCTCTGTTCTGTGTGACCTTGTTTGTAAAAGCTGTGTGGTAAAACCAGAATATTAAGAGCTTTATGGGCCCTGGCATGCCACCTGTCTGGAAAAGAAGAAAAAAAGTTAAAGAAGAAATGGATAAACCAAAGTATAACCTTGAATTTTCACTCCTTCAAAAGGCACTGAAACCTAGCGTGTACTCACCGAATGTACACAACTGAAACAGTAAGTAGGTGATTTTCTGGTTTAGCTACAATTCCAATTCTCACACACTCCCTTCTGACAATTTGATCTAAAATGGCAGTAGTCTGCAAAGGCAGATGGCAAAGTGCCCATGCAGGGAGTTCTGGCTTGAAAATAGACATTGGCTTTGTCCTAGCAGGGACCCAGGCACCATGGCTTTGGCTCAGGAATTAGGATATATTACCAAAAGGAAAAACTCAGATTAAAAACTCTGAAGAAGAGAAGATGAAGTTTTTGCCTCTACTTGTCACAGATGAAGTGAAGCAATTCACTTGTAAAACTGAAGCATCAATATGTTTATTTATATAAAACAGCTATCTAACTAAGTTTGATAGTATATGTGAGAATGGTTTAAAAATATTTGATCATAAGGTGCACTTGACTAGAAAAATGGTGTCATCTGATCTTTTTCCATTTGCCCAGCTCCCCCAGAAAACAGTTTTTCCCTTTAGAAATTATGAAAAAACTCGACTTGCAACAGGAGAAACATGTCTTAGAAAACAGCTTGTTTCCCCTCAGTTACAAAGTATCAGCAGACCTGGATTTAAAAATTAAGACGAGATAAATATTACTTTTGACTTCTCTGAAAAATCAATTAACCTTCAAACTTTGACACACAAAGAAGAAAACATATTTCCTTATGAGCTATGTTTTGAGCTTCTTGCACAAGTTTGGAACATAGTATCATTTACTGCATGGTAGCTCATACAGTAAGTGGATTATTGCAGTGGTTTTGGGAAGAGGGCCTGAAGAGCTTCATGCACTATAAAACTGGTGTCCACCCACACTTCACTTTTACTGTTAAGGCAAAACACAAGCAGAGAATAGTTCAAATGAAGTTCGAAATCTCAAACCTCTTTTCTCCTGCCCTTTTAACTAACCATGTAATATGCTTCTCAGCTCTTTAAACTGCAGAAAATGGTCTCACCAGAGTAGAAAACTTCTGTGATAAAGATTTATGTTCAATTACGAGTAGTAAGAGAGGAGAAAGAAAAGCAATTTCATGAGGGCAGAGATGTCTGCTGCAACAGGTAGATTGGATGAGAAAGTTAGGACAAGAATATGACATCCTTTCTTATCTGAATAGTTTGAAAACAAGTGTTCCCCCTGGCGTCATTGCTTGCAGTGTGATAAGTGCTGAAAAAAAGGTCACAGCTGGTTCTTGGAGCTGCTTGGAAAATGGAAGAAATGGTGAGTCCCGCTGTTGTCTTGCCTTGTCTTTGTCCTTGCCGAATGTGTTTCAGTTATTGTGCCTTCTCTCTGAAATCAAGAACTACACTTTTAGCTCTCTGGGATATCTAAATGCACATGTATATGGGAGCAATGTATATATATGACAAGACAAAGTGGCTCAGCTCCTCCTAGCAAGGACTAGAAGGTGAAACCTGGTTAGCAGTACCCCTGATGTTCACATCAAGTGCTGCCAAAACCAGCTGTCTGGGCAAGGCTTGAAATAGATTCCACATGGGCCATTAATATTGTTTCACAGGTGAAGTAGCTAGCTAATGTGAGAGGGTAAAGGTCGAGTAAAAATGCTATGGGAAGAGAACAGACAATTACTGTGCCCAACAACTGTCAGTCAACTGTGAGGCTTCAGCACCAGATACAGCTCCTGCAGCTTATGAGCATATTGAGAACAGCAGCAGAAGCACAGGAGGAAAATCTGGCACCAAATAAAGGCAACAGTCTGGACAGTAACTTTGTTGTCAGCCATGGTTTGCCCCTCAGTCCTCAGAAGAACAACAGTTTAGTGGGGTCTGGATGGATGGGCTTGAGAGATTAGGACGTCTCAGAAAGAGCCATTTTCCAGGCAGAAAAAAATCTGTCTGCAACATAAAATTGTGTCTGAATGTGTTAATTTCTGGGTCAGTTCCTGCAGAGCTGCAGTTGCTTTCCCTTTTATGGTAGTTTATAGGAACATAGACCACCTGGACCATCAGATCTGTTCTTCCACTGCTTTATTCTTAGCACTTAGCCATCATTCCTTTCCTTAGTAGCTGCTATTAAGACTCCAGTGATTCATACTTTCTTGTCTCCCTCTAAATTTTGTTAGATTGCCACTTGGAAACCTGGATGCAGCTTAGGCAGATAAAAAAAAATAATTGATGCACCATTACTTTATTTGTAATCTGTGCATCCAATGTTACATTTCCAATTAAATATTCCAGTAAAATACATAAGTGCTAGCAATGTTAGCACAGGACAATGTAAACAAAGCAGCTAGCATAAAGGAAGATTTATCCTACTACAGCTTGTTATCATAGGGATTTTGCCCTATTAAACTGAGCATGCAGTGAGACCTCTGTCCACATCAATGAAAGAATTCCTCAGTGAAGGGAAAACAACAGGGAATGAATACAAAATACAAAAATCTTTTTTTACACAGTGTGAGCTTCTGAGTATAGTCATTTGGACTTAGATGGAGTTCGACCACTGTGACCCAGGTTATTATATTTCTGTTTTATGTCTGGGGGATTACTGATGCTTTTAATGCACTTTTTACAGCAGTGTTGTACAGAATCAGATACCTGTCACCTGACAATATAAGAACAAATAGAGTTAATGATGATAAGATCTTTTCCTACTATTCTCTTCTGATCCTGAAGCCTTAGTGTTTTCTTTTTTTATTTTTTTTACTAAAATGAATGTATTTCTGATACTGTAATGCTAGAAGCCTGGAACTACATCTCTCTGTAATAGTTACCTGTGGCAGAAAGATTATTCAGCTTTAATGTAGAACTCAGCCATGAGAATGTGGATGTCTGTTAACCAAGCTGATGTTATCGAAAATCTGCTTCTAAAATAAGCCATTTACTTCAGTGAAGAGAGATGGCAGTGTAGTGAGAACATATTGTCTAGGACAACTAGACCCTATTAGGTCTGGTTAGGCTGAGCTATAGCCTTCCTACGGTATAATGAGCAAGACAACTAATCACCCAGTGCCTCTGACTCTCAGTTATACAATAAAGGTGATGATTCTTTGCCTAACTATTTCTTTTTTCTTGTCTCTTCAAAGCATAGTCTGCATGATGTAGGACCATCTTACAGTGTAGTATTTTTATAGCATTAGTACTTTCAAACTCCAAATGTAAGCTAAAGCTTCTGGTTTTGTTGTCATTATAATAAAATAAAGTCTACTTTGGGTTTAGCAGGGACTTCAAAATAGAATATAGTTGCTAAGTGAGGCGTCAACTTAGAGCTACTTCTGGATTAATATACATCAGGTTTTAGAAAATTCCAATACTCAAATGAACTGTGATGGCATTTTGTTCACGGAGGGTCAAATCTTCAAGTTCCATCATTCTAAGGTTGCTTGCTTGCTTGGAGTTTTAGTATATAGTCTCTGTTTCATTAATTTTGGCTATGCAAAGCTTGGAAAGTATTGGGTTTTCTTTGCAAAAAAAAAAAAGAAATTCCATTTTTAAGCACAGAAAGAAAATGCAGTGTTCAAAGCTATTCTTTTGAGTTGAATTGCGTCACTTAGTCTCACTCACGTTTAGCACAATTTGCCACCCCACTGGAACTGGGATTGCAATGGGGATTTTCCTCAACTAACAGGTTACAGGGGGACATGCTGGGTGAAGGGTAGCTGTTTTGCAGTGTTAAAACAACCAGAGAAGTAAGGCAGAAAGTGGAAATGCAAAAAAGTGTAAACCGAGGGGAGTTAAGAGTGAGCAGCAGTGCAGCCTATCCCACTGCAGGGACGTGGCAGAGACAAGTGGTGAGTGGCATCAGCAGTAAAATGCAGGAAGGTGCAATGGCGCCTGGCAGGACACTGCCATCACGGCAGCATGAGGGACTGTGCAGGACAGAGAACCTATTAAAATGCTTTGACCTGCTTATGTTACACAGGTAACCTGTTTTGGAAGTGTCACATTGCCTGCAGTCTTCCAGAGCCCTTCAGACATCTTCACAAACAGCTCTGCCCTTTGTTTCCCCTGACTGCTTTTCTTTCACACTTTCCTACTCCATTGCTCAATCAGATACTTGGTCAGGGATTTGTGCCACAGGAAGTGGTAGTCTGCTTGTACTGTCTGTTGGCTTATTGTATTAAACCCCTCCATGCCCTGGGCTTCTCTAGGTCGGGCAGTCTCATAGTGCATCTTGCTGAAAGCAGTGGAGGAGGCTTTCATGCTTGGAGGGGTTCTGAAGACATACATGGACACAGGCAGGGTCTCTGAGGTTATTTCAGCAGGGTGGAGGAATGGGCAGGATAAACATTCTGTTCCTGTCTTTAGTAAATCAGCTTTTATTAAGTCAGAAATACATTTTAGCTTTGTAGATGTTTTAAATTTGGCCTGGCTATTTGCATCTTAACTTGGAAGATTCAACAAATTCCAAATCATGCTTGTAAGGTTTTAATCATCATGCACCTTAACCTTTTTTCTTGGAGCTAATAAAGGAAGACCTTTCTATTCTCCACAGGAGCATGAGCATATTTTTTTTAGGCAGCGTATTACTTCTTTTCCTTTCCTCTTGCAGCTGTTTTTAAAGGTAAGATGCCTTTACATCATGCCATGGGGAGGCACATTTTCTTCTTAGATGCAGCTTTAACCTATGTGATCCAAGCAACAAATGCCATGTTTTAGTCATGGCAAAGTGGTTGTAACAAATGATCAATTCCAAGAATCAAACCATTGTTTCCATTTGTAAATTATCAATAAAAGACCTGGGGTTTAATGATTTGCTACTTATTCAAAAATAATTAATCAAGGAAGAGACTGTAAATTAGTCACAGACACTTCACCTAGAAGACATGGATGTAGGTGGCTGGGAGTTTTACAGACTGAGTTTTACAGAGGGGAATCTGAGCACCTTGAGGAGGATAAAGTGAACAGCCTTGGCAGGGTGCTGCCTGCAGCTGCTGCAGGCTCAGTGCCCACCCACTGAAGCTAGCCACTGGCAACATGCTAGAGATGATCAAGTTTTGAGTCCTGTCCGAGATGTGGTCTGCACAGGGCAGTGAGGTCGCCTGGCCAGACATCCAGTAATACAGAAGCTGAAAGCCTTTTCCCATAGGAAGAAAAGCAGAGAATAGTATCTCTGCATTCCTCGTGCTTGCATGGTGACTTGATTGCCATGTTGCAATCACAATCTTTTGCATGTGCCTTCAGACAAAATTACTCTGGATTTCCTTGCTCTGTGTCTGGTGAATCAGGGAACACCTATTCCAGAGCCTTCCCACAGGATCTGCACTCTCCTGAAGCAGCCTGACCTTCCCTGGAAAGCTCATGATTCAACAGAGTATCTAAAATGTGCTCCTCTAACTACCAATTTAAATGCAAGAAACAGTGTGCCCCAAAGTTTCTGTATGTTTCATGCTTGCTTTAAAAATGCCTTACAGATCAGTATTTACCGTGGGATTTGTTGGGAAACCATCTTATGACTGGATATCCATTAATGTCAGCATCTCTTCAGGTTCATTCAAGCCTGACAGAAACACCCAAGAACCCTGCAAGTCATTATGCATATGGCTTTTCATCAGAGTGCTAGTTTTCCTCTTTGGGTTTGACTCTTATTCAAGATACAACATCTTCTTGGGTTGTGATAGTTCCTGGACTTGGAAGCCCACAAGAGTCGTTTGGTGATTTGAACCATTCCACAAGACATGGGGCAGATCTGGGCTAGCTGCAGTACCATGTCGCACAGCCTCAGCTAAGTGCTTGGAAGTGCTGGGGAGCACAAGGGCTGTGTAGCAGAGGTGAAGCTTTCAGTGCAGAAAGCTTCCTGATGCATAAGGCTTGTCATTTCTGTGCAAGTTCCCTTTGAGTATCTCTTTAGCATTTTGCTGGATTTAAAAGGTTTTAAGGTTATTCAAATGACCGATATCAAGCTGCTAGTACCACATCTCTGCTGAATATTGCTGTGCACCCCTGCAGATAAATACCTGACTCCTCTGGCCAAGTAGATTATCCCTCCACGTCTAATCTGTCACAAAAGATTTATGTTTGAAAGCAAAAATAAGGGTGTTGTTGTTGTTATTTTATTTTTTATTTTATTGCCATAAATATATCAAAGGGAAGCAGCTGGTGCAGAGCTCTATGTCCTGGGGAAAAAGAAGAAAAAATATTATTTTGGCAGGAAACTCAGCTAAATGGTTTAAATTAGGAATTACTGACATTGTGGCAGCTGGAGGTACAAAATGGACACCTAACTACTTGGAACAAAAGACCGGGGAAAAGTCAGAGAAGTTACACAAAAGAGATCATAAAGCTACTTCTTCTCTGGTGCTTCTTAACCTAATAAGTTTTCTGTCATAAAAATACCATGCAGTGTTGTGACGAAATGGTCAATTCACTTTTGGACCATAGGGCTGGAATCCAAAGCAGCAGTGGACAAAACAGATAAGTCAAGATTCAAGTTTCAGATCACAGTGTTCGTTGCTGTAGACTCACAGATATGAAGTCTCAGCCTCACACAACAGTAACTTCTGTTTCAGCACTGAGCAAGCACTACCTCACTTGCTCAAGGACACTGGTGAGGACTGTGGGCTGGAGTATGATGATGTCAGGGTGCAGAGGTATCCTGAAGGGCTGCATTAGCCAGATTTATCTTTCCTAACATCAGGTACCAAGGGCTCTTCCTACCAACCTCTTAACTCACAAGATTAAATCAAATGATGATGTGAGGTACCAGAGAGATTAATTCAGAGGAGATGAGCATGAAAGCACTGAGTTTCTCACAGCAATGTTCACACTAGAGGCTGAGCAAAGACAGGACCACTGTGATTTTTCCCGACAGGTGCAGGGAAAAGTCAGGCTCTGCAGCTGCTCACTGGACAGAGAGGTGAGAAAAAACCAGGGGTCTGATGATGAGAGAGTGCTCAGACGACTGAGATGCTGAAGGGAGTGCCCTTATTTTGCACCAGCTACATTCATTTATATGGTGGGATAATCCTACATCTGGAGTGTGGCTATCAGTGGTTACAGGCTGTTCAGAAAGGACAGATTAAGAAGCAGAGATGGAAGCGTTGCCCTCTATGTCAGGAAATGGATAGAGTGTCAAGAGTTGTCTTTGAAGAGTAGCCATGAAGAGGTTGAAAGTTTGTGGCTGAGAATGAAAGACCAGGGCAACAAAAGGAACCTTGTGGTTGGTGTATACTACAGATCACCTGATCAAACAGAGCTACCAATGAAGCCTTCTTCCTCCAGCTACAGGAGGCTTCACACTCATAAACTCTCATCCTACTTAAGGACTTCAACCACCCTGACATATGCTGGAAAAGCAGCACAGCAAGCTGTAGGCAATCCAGGAGACTCCTAGAATGCATCAAAGATGATTTCTTAACCCAGCTAATAGACAGCCACACCTGAGAGAATGCAATACTGGGTGTGATGATCGCCAATATGAATGAGCTCATCAGTGATGTCAAGATTGGAGGCAGCCTGGGCTGCACTGATCACACACTGGTGGAATTCAAGGTCCTGATGGATATGGCACAGGTGAGCAGTACAGCCAGGATCCTAAATTTCAGGAAAGCAGACTTCCAGCTCTTCAAGGTGTTATTCGGTAGGATCCCTGGGATACGGTCCTCAGGGACAAGGGAGCAGAACAGAGCTGGCAAGTATTTAAGGATGCTTTCCACAAAGCACAAGAGCGCTCAGTTCCCAGATGCAGGAAATCAGGCAAGGAAGGGAAGAGACCAGCATGGCTGAGTCAGGATCTGCTGGTCAAACTGAAGACCCTGGGAAGTGCAAGAAGGGACAGGTCACCTGGGAAGCATATAGGGATTCTGCCTGGTTGTGCAGGGATGGGATCAGGAAGGCCAAGGCACAGCTGGAACTCAACTTGGCAAGGGAAGTAAAGAATAACAAGCAGGGCTTCTATGTCAGCCAGAAAAGGAAAGTTACAGAAAGTGTTCTCTAACTCATGAACTAAAATGGTGATCTTGTATCAACAGATGAGGAGAGGACAGAGGTACTCAACATTTTTGCCTCCATCTTCACTGACAACCGCTCCCCTCAACCCTCCTGGGTCAATGGACAGCAAGATAGGGACCAGTTGATTGACACCTGCCCTATGGAGAAGGACTTAGGGTGTTCATTGATGAGAAGCTTGACACGAGTCAGCAATGTGTGCTCGTAGCTAAGAAGCCCAACTCTATCCTGGGCTACATCAAAAGTAGGGTGGCCAGCAGGTTGAGGGAGGTCATTCTGCCCCTCTGTTCCACTCTCATGAGAACTCACCTAGAGTATTGTGTCCAGTTCTGGAATCCTCAACATAAGAAGGATATGGAACTGTTGTAATGGGTCCAGCAGAGGACCATGAAGGTGATCAGAGGGTTGGAGAAGCTCTGCTATGAGGGCAGGCTGAGAGAGTTGGTGTTCAACCTGGAGAAGAGAAGGCTCTGAGGAGACCTTATAGCAGCCTTCCAGTACCTAAAAGGAGGTTGTACAAGAAAGCTAGGGAGAGACCTTTTACGGGGGCACATAGTGATAGGACATGGCTTTAAACTGGAAGAGGGGAGATTTAGATCAGACCTTAGGAAGAAATTGTTCATCATGAGGGTGGTGAGGCACTGGCACAGATTGCTCAAGGAAGTTGTGGATCCCCCTTCCTGGAAGTGTTCTAGTCCAGGTTGGATCGGGACTTGAGCAGCCTGGTATAGTGGGAGGTGTCCCTGCCATTGGTAGAGATGGTTTTACAAAAGAATGCTGACCTTCCCAGCAGTAGACTGTCTCCCACTTCTAAGCAAAGATCAACGTCCTGAACAAAGACAAACATCCTGAGCTATAAGTGAACTTCACTGCGGCACTTTCCATCAAAGTTAAATTCATGGCTTACAGGGACATGTTCACCTTCCCCAAGTAATGAACTAGATACATCAGCAAGGGCTTCACCATGGACAGAAAGGTGGATGTAAAGTCTTTGTGTGTGAAATGGCAATATTGATTGTACAGACTAGATGTGAGGGAGCACACATGCATTGTGACTGAACAACTGTATATATGCCTTGCTATTTGTGATAAATAAAGTCTAAAGGATGAAGTCTGTGTTAGATGCAATTTGCTGCATTGATCTCAAAGCTCTTTATACAGAGTCTTTATACATTGCAGTAAACTGTCCCTCATTTCTGCATGTGCAGCTCTGGTTAGTAGCGAGAGCTCTGCACATGTATCCTGAGTGAACATGACCCACCTTTGAACTCCTATCCCATGCATGCCAGCCAGGTTAACCCAGGAAATGTGAGATTATTATAAACCCCAAAATGAGTTTGTTGTAGTTGCTTAAAGGCAATAAACATTTTTTTTATCAACAGAACGTGAGGCATTAAACATTTCATTAATGACAGCTTCACATTTCTTTGAAGTCATTATGACTTGAGAAACATAAATGTAATATTGCCCTCATTATGAAATCACTGAAATTTCAGTTTCTTTCCCATTGGTTGCAAACAAAATCAAACATGGTTTGTTTTTTTTTTCTCCTATAAATATACCCTATCTAGCAGTCACACCTCCAAGGCACACATTTCATTTTTATTAGCTAGGCAGTGTGAATCATGCTATTAATCGGTATCAGTAGCAACACATCATCAGACTGTCCTTTGCTGCACAGCCTATATTTAGAAAGGGAATGAGACTGCCACCGGGTTATATAATGATGCAGCTATTTATAGATCTCCATTATACCTAGAGAGCACCATCCTGCCATCAAAACTGTGAGCAGCCAAGCTGACAGAGGTGTGATAAACAGATTCTGCAACCTCCCTACCTTTCCCCTAGGCACATTTGCAATTTTGTTTACCTGCCATTACCTCTGTTTATTCTGCCTGCAGTAAAACTACATTTGAAATCCACTGTGTTGAGGCAACCCCCCCCCCCCCATTTTAAAATCTGTTATTCCTTGTGGAAAGGTAAAACAGACAGTCACAATGCCAACAAAATGACTATATCTTCATTTACCTTCCCTTTTGATTACATGAACCTAACCAAATGTAGCTGCCTTAAAAATAGACTCATACTTCTAGTGGCACAGCCCTAAAATTCCCAGATTCTGAGTTTTTCTTTTTTCATACTGATTTCTGGTGGCTACCAAAGCAAAGTAAGATATGATTTACTGTTGGGCCTGAGCAAGGATGGGCGAGGCATGCATTTGTACTATAAGTGGAAACGTGATTTCTCCTGTATTTAGCATGTGTCTTAACAAAATGCTGGTTAGGTCCTGCACAGCAGTTAGTTCAGCGGTAATACAGTTTTAAACAGTTGCAAAGCAGATATTAACAGTTTAAGGCAAGCTGCATAAAAAGGCTTAGGGGCACAATCTTTGTGCTTGTGCATCTGAGGCATTTCAGAATTTGGGTGCTCATTGGTAAACTGTCTAGAACCATAAATTTAACTTTAGAGTAGTAAACAGACTAGATTCATGCCCTGGTCTCTCTGTGCTGACACCAGCACAAGTAGCAGGCTCAGCCTTGACTGGAACTGCTGAAACAGTGCAGTTAGCTCACACAGAAGCACACTGTTATCCCATAGTAGTTTGTTGGCTATGGTAGAGCTTAAGACTTTACAGCTAGCACAAAACTGGGAGGAACGGCTGATTTGCCAAAGGGACCTCTGCAGGCTGTAGAAGTTGGCTGACAGGAATCTTGTGAACTTCAATCAGGGGAAGTCCTGTGCATGGAGAGGAACAACACAATGCACCAGCACATGCTGGAGGCTGGCTGGCTCAGAAGCAGCTTTGTAGAGAAAGATGAAGGAGTCATAGTGGACACCAGGTTGGACATGAGATAGAAATGTGCCCTACCTACAAAGAACTCCAACAGCACCCTGGGCTGCACTAGGTAGAACCTCACCCGCAAGCCAAGAGGGGTGACTCAGCCCTGGAGAGACACACCTGGAGCATGGGGTGTTGAACTTGACCATCTCCGGAAATGCCTTCCCAATTTAGTCTGCCTGTTGGCCTGGGAAGCCTGTTCTTCAACCACAGGATTGTTTCTTCACAAACAGGAGTCTGTTTGCACGGGGCAGTCAGTTCCAGGCACTGCTTGCTGGAGGAAGCCCTGTCATTCAAGGGTGGTGCCTGGTTCCTTAGTACAGTGCACAGGAGGAGGTAAGGTATGGCAGAAAGTATCCATAGGACTTTTAGTGCCAACAGCAGAGCTACCAAAGGTAATCTCTACAGAACATGGATGGCTGTAGATACTAAAACTTGACCTTTTGTGGCTTTCAGTTGCAGTTAAAGTCTGCCTCCAAAAGGGACACAAAACATGCTAGAGTTGTGCAGCTTTTTCTTTACATAAGTGGGCAACTGCTTGTCTTCTTGTGCAACAACCCAGCCGTTAAAGCTCTCCACCAGGCTGTGGGAGATTCTGATGTGCCTCTTCCTCTGCTCCAAGGGATTTATATCCTTAAGGTGTGAGTGAAGGTTACTCAGAGTCCTGTTTGTTGCAGCCCAAATACACACACATACTCAGGGGAAAGATTAGTGTCAAATGATTGTAGTGGCTAAAAGTAACTTGAGGAAGTTGGATGCATTTTCTTCCTGCTCCCTGATTTTCCATGGATTTGTTTCTTCCCCAGCCCATGGAGGCCCATGCACCAGCATGGGGCACAGGGAAACCCCTAGCAGTAAGTCCAGGCATGTTCATGCTGCTGAGCATAACTGTGTTTGGCAGAGTGTAAAGTCCAGCTGCTGCTTTTTATTTGTTATGCGCAGGCTGGGTTATGCGGTGCCAGGTGTCAGGGCAAGGTAAGTGGTGAATATGCCAGGGTCTATGTCTAACAGCAAGTTTGCTGATACCTAGTAAGATGAGAGGTTTTCTCTTTCTTCTTTTCCCTTTTTGGTTTTCCCTTCATTTTATCTCCCCTGCTTCCCTCATCAGCTTATCAAATAGGTCTCTCTCAACTCTACTCAAATACACAGTGTTCACAAAGCTGGAAAGAGTAGGATTCCCTTGAAAGCTCCATCAAAGCTGGTTGAAATTGGCTGCTGACTCAACAGATTTCAGACAAATGCAGAGACTGACTCTCAGTACAACCACATAAACCTGAGGATTAAAAATGTTTTCTTGTAAAATCAAAATGGTTTCTCTTATAGTACCTACGTCTGGTTTTTGGGTTATTTTTCCTCGATTTGCAACACCCTCCATCATCATATCGTGTCAGACCATTGTTCAGAGCAAGTACAATCATTCCAGCTTATATCATCACGTGCTTTTTAAAGTGAAGTGCTTAAAATATTAACCATCATACATCAGTCTCTTCATGACAATTATAAGCAGCTTGTTTATGCAAATTGACATAGGTAATGATACAAAAATTAATGAAATGGTGCACGTTTCATTCCTAGCATTTCCCTCAGGCCCTGGGATTTATTAAATTTCCTCCTGCCTTTTTGTTTGTACATGCAATGCATTCATATGTATCACAAGAGAATTACAATATAAAGAAGGACACCATCAGTCTGATGGCCATTAAAATATGGTCATTGACCAAATCCGTTAATATACTGAGTTACTGCAGTTGGCTTTAGAATACACTTTGGAGAGGATTAACTGCAAAGCATGTTAAACCAAGGGCATATCTCTCATTCTCAGCTGCCACAAATGGGATGTAAGTTTTGCATATAGAAGGAAGAAGAAGGTTTTTGACAGCTGGGAGATGCTTATCTTTCCTTACCACAGGGAAGGCTGGACAAGATGCTGCCTGCCACCTTTCTAGGCTGACATTATCTACACATCAGCGAAGCTGCTGAATGTCAGTCTGTGATAACCGGGAAGCACTTGCTTCCATATGCAGAGGAGCTTGCCAGCACACAACAGCAGCAGATAATGCTTTTTGGAGCAGGGAGGGGGAGGGAAGGCAGAAAACATGCATTCAGAATGAACACCATCCTCGCTAATACAGTGGGGACTGTTTATTAAAATATGCAATAAAATTACAAATGCTGATGTAAGCTAGAAATAATTATCCATTATATTTCGTTAATTGATTGATATTTAACATACTCTGAGCCTCTTGTTAATATGGGGAGCTTGATTCATTGTGGCAGCTATTGAATAGTAACAAAATATGTTTTCTCCCACAATGAGGACAGGTCAAAATGCTGCAGAAGACAAGAGCTGTTGCTGAAATTTATCGGCTTTTAAGTGGTCTGGATGCAATTCAGGTCAATCTGTCCTGGCTGGAGATGGCACAAGCCAAGCCCTAGTTGAAGAGCCACTGTGGAGGGAGTGGGTGCCATTAGAGAAGTTCTCATACTATAATAATTAAATATTTGAATATCTCTGCAGGGTATTATTTTGGTGTAATGTTACTCTGTGGACTCTGTTTGTGTATTGTGCTATATTTATAAAAGAAAGTACTGTGTCCTATGCACTAGGGCACTGCTTATGTTTCTTGAGGAATGCCTTTACCAGCAAATACGTGTTCTCTATCTTGGTAGTTTCTTCAAATGAGAACGCTTATACAACAATGAACTCTCTCTGGTTTTTCCTCCTCATTGTGTAATTGTGAATGTGAAAATCATGAGACCAGGTTGCAGTGAGGCCAGGAAGGGAGTAACCTCCAAAACTTCTTTTTTCTGCTGCAGTGTAATGAAGCTAGGGGTATTAATGACATGGAGTAAGGCCAGACAATGGGAACTGAGGTGTCTAGCCCTGTGAATTACTTGATCAGTCACTTAAAAAGAAAAAGAGTCAGACAGTGCTTGCAATTACAGGGACTAATGATATATTTTTTCAGTCCACAAGTAACTGTCTCTGTCCTCTGGGGATGTCCCACAATCGAGGATCAGGAATAAGATCCATTTTCCAATGGGAGTGTTCACCACATTCATCTACTGTGAGGACCTTTCTATCCCATGACCTTTGCATGCTTGGTTGTGCATGGCAACCACTTTGGAGAAGAAGAGCAGTTTTACCAGCCTCACTGACTGTTTAAGGAGACTGGACCTCATTACCTGTGTAGCTACCTTCTGCAGAGGATATCAGCTCTGTTCCCATGTGGATGGGGAAATGTGCTCTCCAGAGGTGAGTAGGAATGTGAACGTGTTACTGTGTTTAGAATGAGATTCAGCTCCAATTTAACACATCGAAATGCAACTGTCTGCAGAAGAACCTGGCAACCATGCTGCTATTATGGGCAGTGGACCACACTGTCAACACAGCTAGTAGAGCCAGGAGAACCATCAATCAGAACAAATGCTGGCATCTGTTTAGGTGAGCCTCCTTGTCCCTGCTGACTGGACTGAGTAGGGCCAAGATTCAGCTGATTAAATGTGGCTTTATTCTGGTGTTAGGGCCTGCCTCCCTCCAGGAGGCTGAGGTCTTCTCTAAGCTCCACATCACATCAGCCAGCTTGTATGGGTGTCTTGGCGGCCCTTTGGTGTCTGAAATGGCACCAGGAGGTGGTGCTGAGGAGCTGAACTGAAACCTGACTCCCCACTGCTTACAATCAGGGTCTGGGCATGTTGTTCACAACTACGCTTTGCATATCATGCTTAGCTTTAGGTATCATACCTGACCAGCAAGAACTCATTGCTAGCCTTCTCCACTAGCAAAATCTTGGCAACTGTCATTTCAGACAGCAGATTTTTGCCTCCTGGTGTCCTCAGCTGTCTGGACATGCCACTTAGAGCACAGATGTCTCTGTACTCCAGGTTTTGGCTTTAGCTCCCAGAGTTATTGCAGCAAGAGAAAAAAAAAGCTACAGCTCTTCCTAAGAGCAGAGCTTGAAGTGTGGGGCAGGCAGGGATGAATGGGGCAGTGCACTAAGTGTGGCAGAGAGTTTTTATTGCTTTACTAAGTAGACCTCTTCACAGGTCTGTATTTCTTTAATCACTGTCGAATATGTTCACTGTTAAATGTCCACAAATGATCTTTTAAATGTATAAACAATTGTTTTTGTTTAATAGACACACAGCTAGTAAAATAGTGATTGCTTATTCTTGCTTAAGTGTTCCCAGGAGCTTGAATAGTTGAGAATAGCTGCTATAAACGGTTTGAGGTCAGGATCCTGCAAGGTTTTAAAATACATCACTGAGTTTTTAACTAGTTTTAGTATGCTGTCTCTCTACCTGCCCCTCATTGGTGGGCTTTGTATTTCGGGATCCTGCTGTGCATAAAGATGTGCATTTTCTAAAGAAAAATAAACCTGCCCTTTAGCAGACATATTGCTTTTCAAAGCAAATTGGTTTCACTATATTTGGAAACCCATATGTGCTGGAAAAAAAATCCTTTGCCTGAGAAGACTTACACAAAGCCTATAAAATACAAACACAGTAAATGTTCATGAGCTCAAAACAGGGAGTTGTTTGGTTGAACTGCATGAGACATAACACAACTGTGGAACACTGTTTTCTCCTTTCTTTCACTTTTTGATCATTGCTATGCAAAGGCAGTGCTATCTAATGGTAGAAACAACAATTCTATCTATATCTTTTGAGGTATTTGCAAAACTGATAAAATGCAAATTAAGTAAATTCTGAATCTTTCTATTAGCTTTTCAAGTAAATTGTTTTAAAGACTCTTATACTGCAGAGCTGATTCAGAAGTATCTTGTCCTTGTGAGACACTCGATTTGGGGCACATACCTTGGGTACATACCTGTGCCTCCCATTTTGCTAGGAGCTTAGAAGACCAAGGAGAGTCCAAGGACAGCCCAGGTTACTGAGCTTCAGACAACTACCAAAGCACTGTATGCTGGTACCACTGATGAATACACCACGGTGAAAGAATTTCCCAGAGCTGCAGCTGCGTGGGCGTCTGTGCTTTACCTCTCAGGGATCAGGAAATAGATAGGCAAGGACAGAGTTACCCTGGGAGTCGGAAGACCACTCGAGAACTGTGCCTGAATTATCATGCACTGTGCATCACAGACTGGGGAGGAACTGCTCTTCTCTTGGATACAAAAGGGCTTGGTGAGCTTTGCATTCGGGGAACAGAGAAGTGAGGAGGGAGGGCATGACTTCTCAAGGGAGATCTCTTAAAGATAAAATCTTTACAAAGTAGATCAGGACTACTCCTTTGCACAGACACGGAGCTGGCTTGTTTGTCCCATGTTTTCTCCTGCTTCCTGAAGAGTTCCAGTTCTTCTGTACACTGCTCCTTTACTAAAAAAGTGAGGCTAAACACCTTAACATCTTCCCTCCCAACTTCTGGTATGATCTCTTGCTGATATCACTCTGGGAAGATTTCTAAAGGTGAATTTAGCTGCCTGTGTCCTGGTCTTGCTTGTCCCTGTCCTTCTGAATTATTACTTGAGGTGCTGAGACAAGCTCTTCTCCCTTGCAATCCAAGCAGGACTTTCTTACCAGCAGGCTACAGCTGAAGCTGTTCAGTTTTTCTTTCTTGCTTCATCTAGAGCTGGCTATGGACAAATATGGGTGAGCTAACAGTTCTGAGTAGCTCTTGGGAGGAGGTAAGCTGAAAAACCTGCAGGGGAGTGGTAATATTTTGTCTTTTCAGGGTTGCAGTAGGCAGAGTAATTATGAATACTACTCTAGAGGGATAAGTTAAACCTGGGCTAGCTGAGGAGGTTTAGCTATTGTGACCATCTGCCTTGTCTCTCTCCTGGAAGCTGCCTCCCCAGCTGAATGATTCATGAACCACCTCAATTTACTGCTTGGCATAGTCACAGGAATTAAAATTAATGTCTGCTGGCTTTGATACGTTAAGCTGTAAGTACAGCATTGCAGGGACAGACACATGTCCCAGTCAGGGTGTGCCTGATATAAGCAGGGATGCCAGCCTCTATAAGGACTGTAAGATGGGTCCTGAGAAGAAGAAACTCGTCAACCTTTCTAGTGCCACCAATACCAAATATGTGCCAATAACTTTACCACCTCGAGCTATTTTTCTTGTGCCAAATTGTGAGAGAAACAATTCTGTGACCAGTTCTCAAGAGAGTGACTGTAATCCATTTAAAAAGCTGCATTCAGGGGTCCTTTCTCTATAATAGAGTACATTCATACTAAACCCCTGCATTTGACCTCAAAGCATAAAAAGAATAAAACTATGTATCTGCATCCATTTACTGCCTTTGTGCAGTTTTTAAGATCATTCTTCTACTTCTCCAAATATTTTTTCTCAAAAAAAAAAGGTTTGTGGGAAATCTCTTTAGATTATTTGATTCATAACTTGTTCCCTCAGCAAGACTTGAACATTGTTTCTGTTTCTTAAGAAACTAAGATGCAAATGTATTTAACACCTCTAACAAGCGGTTTTCTCTCACTCACCCTGTTCTGCAACTTTCTGGTTTCATGAAAGCATCATATCATGTCTTGTAATCATGTTTACTGAGAGGCATAAATGATTACTTACATTCCCCCCCTGCTGAGGTGATATTGGGTTAAATTTCAGGCTTTTACTAGCCTAAAGATTTGTACTGCAGAACCAGGGGCATGAGCTGATGCAGGTGCATCTTTTCAAAGTCTACCCCAGGTTTGATCTGCTAGGTATGCCTTGGGTGGTCATTGCTTAATGAATCTGTTTTGTTCCTTTCCAGTGTACCTAACGAGTGACCTCAAAGCTTTAAAAGGCACTGGGAGGGCAGCCTGTGGGATTTTCTAGGACTGGGAGATAAATTAAGCAGTTTCAAAATACATTGAGCCAAATAGAAAGGGCGAAAGATGACTTAAGAACTTTATAAAACTTAGAAGTAATAAAAGCTCCAATCTTTTACAAATTATAAAGGTAAAACAAACAAAACCCCACAAACAAAGAAAACCCACAAACAAAGAAAACCCACAAACAAAGCCTCTTCAGTGAATTGCACTTAGATCCAGGCACTGTTGTAAATGATTCAAGGACAGATTCATGTCCCGATGCACTGTTTTTCTTCCCTTCACCCTCCCCCTGTTCCCTCCTCTCTCCAGACATACACACTGTGCCCTCTGCAAGCCAAGCATGAAATAACTGCCTTCATTCATCTGTGACCTGCATCAGCCCTCTGGGAGTGTGGAGAGGAGGGAGTTTTTCCTCTTGATTGTTGAATGTATAGGGTCATGGGTAAGACCCATGAAGTGTGTCAGACAACTATACCATCTCTTATGCTGATGATACGAAACCTACAAGTTCTCTCACACAAACATTCAGAATTGTACTGTCAGTGCCTCTGATTTGTATGGATTTGCTCTGCTCTAGAGCCAGATTCATAATTTTCAGCAGAGGTAAATACTGGCCTCATTAATACCATGTTGCTAGGCTGGGGGAGCCAGAGTACAAAACCCCTCAGGGGTCTTTGATAGCCAGCACCTTGCCCTCTGCACTCGTGTTCTCCCATGGCTTTCTCAGAATGCAGTAGGAAAAAGGGAATCCCCACCTCCACAGCAAGAAAAAACAATCTCAGTTTAGTGTCACATCCATGTCTGAACCATCTAAACCACCCCACTTATTTTATTCTTTTGTATGCTTCTCGTGTGCAATTGCTGTGATTGTGAGGACTGGGTTGTTTCATTCTTAGGAGTGATCTAAAAAGAAAGTGGCAGTAGCTTTCCTATTGCTACGTATTGCAGCTTTCTACAACATGAGCTTCGCCAATATAAGCCAGATCTTGCAGTGTCAGGGAGCCCAACACCCCACATATGAAACTGAAAAATAAATGGAAATTTCAGCTTTGCTTTTATCAGCCTGCAGGCAGCTGGATCTTTTTTTCTCTCAGTTAGCAGAATAACCCCATCTCTCTTCTCCTGCAATAGATCTGGAGGCTAAGAATAGACACAGCAAGTTCCTCTGACAGGCTTTAGTGCTGTCTCTTGAGAAAAAGTGGGCAATCAACGGTCTGTCAAGTTAAGAATCTGAGGAGAGAAAGACAGCCCAGGAAGCATAGGACCTGTGTATTGACTAACTGCCTTGTTCACCATTCATTTAGGTGTCACCTGTTGCTGGAGATGTTTTGTTTTTCTCTCCTGTGTTTGATTACATCAGTGTGTGATTCCTTCCTTCACTACTTATCTCCTTCCTCCTCCTCAAAAAACAAAGCAAAAATTGAGTTTAAATCCATGCTGATCAGAGAGGTGGTGTTCAATTAGCTTACAAAAATATAAATTTCACAGTGGTATAGAGACAGACACAGTGAAAAGTGGAGAACTTCTATAACAGTGCTTAGTATTTGTGCAATATTGCATGCGTTCAGAGTATTACTTTGACCTCAACAATCAGCATAAGTTTCATGTAACAGAGATTATGTCAGAGATAAGAGACTACTGTCACCCCCATCTAGGTCTTCTGATGTGGATTGTACTGCTAATTTAATTAAGATTACTAGTTATGGTTTATTCAATTGTAGAACATCTAGATATAACAGTGGATGCTAATTTTCATAGGAATGACTATAAGCCTACAGAGTACTTTGCCCGCTGTGCTGTCTGAAAAACAGTGTGTAAAGATCAGCTTGTGGCTGCTTCTTAAATGCCATTTAACTACATTATCTTTCTTTTTTCATCTGCAAAGTGGTCATTTGAAGAATATTAAATAAAATTACTGCTTAACTTCACAAGAATAAGGTGAGAATGGTCAGTAGTCTACTTTTCCATATGAATGTTGCCTAGGAAACATCACCCTGTCGTAGTTTTATGGTTAGTAAGGACATATTAACTCTGACTCTGAGGAAACATGGCAAGAAAATGACTCTAAAAGGAACAGAATGAGGGAATACAAAGCCCCTACCCTCCAGCCCACCCTTGCTCTCATGGCAGTTAAGGCATATTACTTACTAATAGCTGGAGCTGCTAAAGGGCCATGGGATGCTCCTGCCTTCTACTACTACACTAATTGCTAAATCAAGGTTATCCAAGTTTCTCTTTGTCTTTGGTCCAGCTCTAGAGATACCTGACCCGTGGAGTAAAGCTGTGATGAACATTCCTGCCCCACAGTGGAGGCACAGACTGGGGATCTGAGGATGACACTGACCCTGCTCCAAAATGCCTGTGTAGATGTAGTCCTAATCCCTGAAATACCTTTCTGAGTCAGAGAGATAGCATCATTAAAGAATAAGAGTTGACAGGATCAGGCAGTAATAAAAATCCTGTCAATATCAAGATAGCAAGGGGAGAAGAGAATAAAAGCTTTAAAGGAAACAGGACAGTCCCTGTGAGTCAGGAGAGCAAACCTTACTCTTCCAAAGGAACAAGAGCTGTAATTAAAAGTCTACAGAAAACAAAGCACAGCAATTTGAAAAAAAGTTAAAGTTGGGGTGATATTGACAATAAGCAATAAGGAGGAGATAATCCACCCTTTGTTCTTGCACGAAGGCTGTCAGAATACTGCCTGTGAATCAGCAAACAATTTTCATTATGAAAAAAATGAAAAAAAAGGGAAAGATTTTGTACAAAAGCCCAGGGAAAACTGGAAGCAGTGAATGAAGGGCTTCAATACAAGCAGAAATAGCTAGACATCAAAGCTAGCTAAAAAGCTAGTGGTATGTGTGATGCCACATACAATATTGATTTCCTGGAAAGAAAAAGTCAAGGACAGGTCACTCTCATATTTTCAAAATAAATTCACTTTTCCATACAACACTGTAATCACTGTAGCATCTCTGCATTTCCTGTAACTGCAAACACAAAAATGGTATAAAAAACATTTGTCTTTGCTGCTCAGAAGCACATTTTTTGTTTCTTTGGGTGTTTTTTAGCTGTAATCATTGCACATACATGTAATAGAAAATGAAAGACTGAGTTACTGTTTAGAAAAATTGAAATCCAGAATATAAGGTTTTAAATCCCAGGACCTGTTTTTTGCTTCATTCCTTTGCTCTAAATCCCAAAGTCTTGGCCATCTTCTAGCACTGCATCTGCGTTCTACAGCCATACGTATAGTCTCTACTGGTTGTTACTTTCACTAGAATTTTGCTTTGTGGCTTGCCAAGCAAGACATTTTCAAGTAGCTAAAGCCAGTCCAGCAGGAAGTTTCACAAAACCTTTCAGAAATTTTAAAAAACAGAGCCAGAAAATACTACCTATTCTCTGTCTGTATTCCTGGCAAGATCTTGTGTTTCTCTTGATCAATTTGTCTACCTTATTCTTTATAGTCCTCCAGTGGTGGAATGGTTAGCTGTCCTTTTCATCAAGATACATTACCCTATGTCTATCCTAAATTTCCCTTTCTGCTGTTTAAGCTCAATGCTGCTTGTCTTAGACCTGTTAGGCATGGGAAAATAATTCATTTTTGCCTTGATTTTGTGTTTTGATCATACAGCCAAGAACAGTTATTAACTCTCTTTCCAGTCTTCTCTTTCTTCTTGAATAAAATAAACCCAAGCACCTCATGTACACCATCCACATCCAGCACTCAATAAATTTTCCCAGGAGATCCCACAGATTTACTCATGTATGCTGGCTATCAATCACACTAACATCAGCCAAGATCTTCCCAGTGCTAAACAGAGTAGGGAGATTACACATCCAGCTATGTGGTTTTGTTTATCTATCATCTCCCGAGTCTGAATCTTTTTCCTGCAGGAGGGTAAAGCTATGTGATTGCTATGGGTAATCACTGGAAGTGTTCAAGTCCAAGGTATATTGAGTTGGGGTTATGCTCCTTGGGATTTCTATGCTGGTATCAGAGCCAAAAGCCAGCAAGAGCTTTCTCTGACCTAGAACTAGGGTAATCTCCCAAAGCCAGTGATAGCTCCTGTCAAATCTTATTATTCACTTTGACTACAAATGCAAATGACAGTATGTCATGAGCTTGCCCCCAAATTGTTCCGATTAGTCCCATGGTTTTGACCTCCTGGACTTCAGAGGGATGTGTGGATTTTTTCTTTGTTTATCCTAATATTGTAATTTTGTTCCGTGGTCCTGAGTATGTTAGACAGTCAGAGATGACCTTTGGGCCATGGAGTGTCTTAGCAATGAGTGACATACATGCTCTGAGGAGGTGAAGTCTCTCTCTAGAGATTTCCCCAAGTGATTCTATGTTCCTACTTGCACAACTCAATTCTGAACTCACTGTGTGAAGCAAGGATCCACCAGTATCTATTAAAGCTAAATAATATTGATAAATATAGAATCATAGAATCTCCAGGTTGGAAAAGACCTCTTGGAGTTTTGAGTCCAACCATTCCTATCAAACAATAAACCATGTCCCTCAGCACCTTGTCCACCTGTGCCTTAAACGCCTCCAGGGAATGTGAATCAACCACCTCCCTGGGCAGCCTGTTCCAATGACCCTTTCTGTGAAAAACTTTTTCCTAATGTCTAGCCTAAATCTCCCCTGGTGGAGCTTGAGGCCATTCCCTCTTTTCCTGTCCCCTGTCACTTGGGAGAAGAGGCCGTCACCCTCCTCTCTGCGATCTCCATTGAGGTAGTTATAGAGAGTTATATGGAAACTGTACTTGCAAGCAAAACATAAGCTTTTAACAGATCATCTCCCTTTTCCTATAACGTCTCTGACAGGAAAAGGCTGTCTGTACAGAGTTTTGCCATGCTCTCTGTGGGGTGGTGTTTATCATCTGGTTCTCCAAATTCCCTAAGTTTCTCCTGCTGCTTAATGTCTTGCCTTGCACATAGTGATGTTTCTCTTCAGGCACCATCTTACCACTTTTGCCCAGAGTTACATATTACATGACAAACAGACATACATCTAGTGACACTTCTAAAGCAGGGAATGAGGAACAGTTCCTGTGTTGCAGACTGAAGATACCTTTTGTAGGCTACAGATGAACAAATAGTTCAGTGATGTGAGAATGGATGTGCTGGATAAGACCAGACTACCATTCAGTTCTTTCTGAATATGCCCAAGAAAATGTTGAAAAAAAAAGAGAAATATAATGTGAGGATTCTACATAGTTTTTTTCTCAGCTTCCAGCAACCCTTGGTTTAGGGAAAATCGTATTAAATAGCAAATGTTCAGAAGACAGTAATGAGGGTTGGGCCAGGGAGGGGGACAAAAAAAGTAACATAGTTAGGTCATTTGTAATGAAGAAAGGCTGCATCAAGAAGTTGGGGATAGGTATTCACGCTTGCAATAGTAAAATAATATTTGAATAAAACAACTTAGTAGGGAAATGTCAAAGCTGAGGGGCAAATCCCTGTGACTATTCCTCTGTCCTCTGTCTGGTTACTACAGACCTGACAGAGGGACAGGAGCTGTGGCTTTTAGTGCATAAGAACAGATGTAATGAGCAATGAGTTTCAGTCATCCCATGGATTTATATGTGAACGAAAAGACGAGAAAGAGAAAAGCAGAAAATTGAGGTTAGCAGTTGGCATGAATTAGTGCGACTGCACTGGCTTTAGCAGAGCTATGGTAGAGCTCTACTAAGTTATCCTGCCTGTATCACCCATGGATGTAAGATACAGGGTTAGTAACTAGGGTTGTATGAAGAAATAAAACCCCCTTTACATGGATAATTGTACAGACTGATATTTATAGTTTCTATTTTCTGACAAGGAAGGAGACCCGTGGATCTATTAACTGGTTCAGGGTGTTTACCATCAACCATATATGACATTTGACCTCAGGATGTGGTAGGATGCTGGCATTAGCAGAGGTCTGCCAAGAGTATTAAATGACAAGCAGACAAAAGCAGTCATAAATTGAGGTTGGAGATTTTGTTCAGGTTAGAGTGAATGATCCAAGCTGGTTTTTGCAGTAGAAATCCCAACCAGCTTGCTTTTGAAATTCCCAGTGCTTTGTGACCTGAAGGTATTGAGACATTTAACACCTGAAAGTGATTGGGCTGTGCATTATCTGAATCTGTCTGAACCCAATGAAAAGTGAGATTAATTCAGGGTGAGATTTATTCATTCACAAGAATATGTATTGACTTCACTTGGAGTTTCTTTCTGCTTTTAATAGACAAAGCTGCCATTTATTGATTGGAGGGTACCACTGTTACTCCTTGACATCCCTTAACTCCAGGACACTCAACCATTTCTGCATTAACAAGAACATGTGGAAGAAATATACCAAAACAAGACTTCTTGGATGATTTCCCAAAAGTTCAGAACACAATCATAATGTTCTTCAAGTTATCATTAGCATTGATTTCACCTCAATTTTAGATGGTCTCACTATAACAGTAAAACATTTTAACATTTAAATTCAATACAAATATTTCTATAGAAAGTTGTTTAATTAGCTTATGTGTTTTCCATTATCTGCTTTAATGATGATAAATGACATTTAATTCAGGCCAAAATTAACACCATCACAGAACTGTCTGAAGAAACCACTATTTTACCTTGGAACTTAACTAATTTCTTCTCAATGAAGACAAAACGTATTTCTGACTGAGATATATCCTCAAGTAAATTCACATGCATTGGGTTTAAGGGAGGAAAATGCTAAGAGCTTTAATGTTCCCATAGTCAATTTGACAGGGGCAAATAACTTTTTTTTAATAAGAAAAAGTTAGGTTTGAGGTAAATCTTTGTTTCTGAGTGATGATAAATGACAGGATGATCATACTTGATAGCATTTGGGGAAAATGATGATGCATTTGTCTATTTGATGGATTCTCATTCTAGACATAGCCGGCATTATAGGATCCTGAGAATACTAATGCATTTTTTTCCAAAAAAAATCTTTCCCAGTAAACAATCTTCATTGTGAGAACGATATATCAAAATTAATCAAGCATTTGTGGTAGTATGTATGTGTTTCTATGTGTATGAAAGAGCAATTTTTGACTGAAAAATAAAAGGTAAATTTCTAACAGACTATAAATCCTGTACTGGTCAAAATGAAATTCTAGGCCTTTTCCTGCAAGATGGCAAAAAGTACTGAAGAGACTGTTCGAAGCCAGAGTTTTCTGTGTCTCGTGGTGGGGATGTGTTCTGCTGTGCTCTGGTGTAGCAGTCTGAAAAACCAATGATTGTAGCAGTCATCACAGTTGCCCTAGGCTATTCATATTGATTTTATGTTCAAAATATTTTAATCTGTACTTTAAGATTACACTAGACTGTGGGTTATGGAAGATGTGGGAACTAGAAGTTTTGAGAAACTGAAGGTTTTTTGGCAAAAGTAAGGTGTGCAGAAGGATAAAACAGTTGGAAATTTTTAAGCAAGCAAATCACTGTGTGTTTTGATGAAAACTGTTTGCAGTGAAATCATTAACATTGGTAATTAAATTGTCACTTTCTGATGTCAGCATTAACAGTTAATAGAGATGCATAAGAGAAGGCACACCTCTCAGGTCCTTTGCTCTAGGCTTTTCAAGATTTCACAAAATTTAGCACTTACTACACCAAACAGCAGCAGTAATATGGCCTGGGTTCCTCAGCTTTGCATCTGCAGTCAAGTGCTCTAATATTTAGAATCATAGAATCACCAGGTTGGAAGAGACCCACTGGATCATTGAGTCCAACCATTCCTATCAAACACTAAACCATGCCCTCAGCACCTCGTCCACCTGTGCCTTAAACACCTCCAGGGAAGGTGAATCAACTACCTCCCTGGGCAGCCTGTTCCAATGCCCAATGACCCTTTGTGTGAAATTTTTTTTCCTAATGTCCAGCCTAAATCTCCCCTGGTGGAGCTTGAGGCCATTCCCTCTTTTCCTGTTCCCTGTCACTTGGGAAAAGAGGCCATCACCCTCCTCTCTGCGATCTCCATTGAGGTAGTTATAGAGAGCAATGAGGTCTCCCCTCAGTCTCCTCTTCTCCAGGCTAAACAACCCCAGCTCTCTCAGCCATTCCTCATAAGGCCTGTTCTCCAGCCCCTTCACCAACTTCATTGCTTTTAGTAAGGTCTAAAAGCAGAGTGAGGCTTTGCATCTTTGGAGGCAATTAAAACCCTCCAAATGTACCTCTAATGTGGCTCCTCTGCTACTTGCAGGCAGGCATACTGCAGCCTTTTCATCCATGGTGTCATTTTGAGGGCCCCTCTCTCCCTCTGAGCAAGCCACTGATTTTCAGGAAATTGGTAGAGACATGTACATTTCTACATGGTTGTCCTGGAAGCTGCTGGAAGCTTCCCTCATGTCCAATAGTGTGAATGCCAACTGTCTTCAAAAAAGACCCACCACTAGCAAAGACTGAGTCTTTGAGTGGTGGTGGAGGCATACGAGAACATATTTAAGAAGGGGAGAAAGTGGCTATGCAATGGTAGATGCAGCCGTAGATGGCAGTGGACATATGTGAAAGAAAGAACTCTGCTCACACCAAAGTCCATGAAGAAGGAAGAGGAGGAGGTTCTCCAGGTGCTGGCACAGAGATTCCCCTGCAGCCTGTGCTGAAGAGCATGGTGAGGCAGGCTATACCCCTGCAGCCCATGGAGGTTAATTGTGGAGAAAATATCTACCTACAGCCTGTGGAAGATCCCACACTGGAGCCGGTGGATGCACAAAGGAGGCTGTGACTCTATGGGAAGCCCATGCTGGAGCAGGTTTGCTGGCAGGACGTGTTCACCCACAGGGTATACGTGTTGGAGCAGTCTGTTCCTGAAGTACTGCACTCCATGGGGAGGGCCTATGTTGGAACAGTTTGTGAAAATTGATGACCTGTGGGAAGGTCTTGTGTTGGAGAAGTTTATAGAGAACTCTCTCTCTTGGGAGGGACACCACACTGGAGCAGGGGAAGAGTGTGAAGAGTCCTCCCCCTTTGGAAGAAGAAGGGACAGAGACAATGTGATGAATTGACCAGAATCCCCATTCTACATCCTCCTGCAGCACTGGTGGGGAGGAGACAAAGAAAATTAGGAGTAAAGTTAAGACCAGGAAGAAGGGAGGGATGGAAGGAGGGTGTTTTAAGATTTAGTGTTTATTTTCTCATTATCCTACTCTGATTTTGATTGGTAATAATCTAATTTCCTCAAGTTGAGCCTGCTTTGCCTGTGACTATAATTGGTGAATGATCTCCCTGTCCTTATCACCACTCACAAGCCTTTCATTATATTTTCTTTCCCCTGTCCAGCTGAAGAAGGGGAGTGATGGAGTAGCTTTGATGGGCATCTGATGCCTAGCCAGGGTCAACCCACCACAGCATGACAACTTTATTACCTTCAATAACACCTTTCTGAGCCCGGGGTACTTTTTGGAGTTTTGTTTGGGATTCAGGGTTGAAAAAACCCCTTCTCCTTTGGTGCACCTGCTGCTTGGTGTCTCTGTCCTGTTATTTCAGTTTACTAGTAGTCTTCTTCTTCCCCTTTTTCAATAAAACCTATGGAACAAATAGGGAAAGAACTGATTACTGTGCTGACTCATACCCATCAACAGCTTTGTTATAAAACTGATGAATGAAGAATCAGTATTACTCCTTGTGGTCCACAAGGAATGAAACAGCTCTGCTTGATATTCAGATCCACAGCTAAACTAACAGAACTAACAGCAGGGACAGAATAAGATACTTCAGTTTGCAGTTTGACTGAACAGGTGTGGAGTACTTATAAAGAAAGGATGCTGTTTCCAATCTACTTCTCAGGCACAAGCAAAACTTAAGCAAAAGGTCTGCCTAAGTGATGCACAGCTCACTGCAAAATCCTTTCACAAGCTCAGAGGACATCATTGGGTCAGTGTAAAATCCGTTACTTGAGCTTTCTCCACCTATTCACTGTGCAGAGGAGGTGAAAATGACCTGTGTCTTGCCCTCTAGACTACAGAAATAAAAATACATTACTTTTAGATATGTATTCCCAAAGGAGAAAATATGTAATGCGATATTTAGAGCTGCAACACTTTAACATTTAAGCCTCGTTGAATTCACAGCTGCTACCCTAGGTACCTAGTCTTACACACACCAGGCAAGAGGGCTAGACATCACAGCTCACATTTCACAGCAGATGGCACGCTGTGGGGAAAACTGCCTTTCCTGGTTAGCAAAAGACTAAGGAACTGAATTTTCTATGTTTTATCCCCAGTGCTAGGTTGAGTTACTCAAGTAAACAAGAAAGTGCCTGTTGCCAGCTGGGAGGCTGAATATTTGTATCCTCTTGCTTATAGTTTTCTATTTTAAAGACAGAGTTGTGGCAGTCCTTTATAGAAGTGGCTGGAGGCCACCTTGAGTATTACTAGGTTGCTTGGTATTCAGCCTTGATGCCTGTTAAACACCCCTTTGGTTGGGACAAGGGAAGGCAGGAAAGAGAGAGAAAAGGGCTCTACTGAGTTGTTAATTTAATACCTATTCAGATCAGCAAGGGCTTTTCCTCTCACAGTGAGATTTTTGCAAGCTTGCCTTTTTTATTTTGTGACTATGCATGGGATGTCAGGTTATGTCAGGGACCAGCCTGGTGTTTTTAGGACTTAATTAGCTGTGTGTTTGCATTCAAGCGGCAGAAACTTAGAATCATGTGGGAATTTATGGAGTGCCAAAATATTAAATATAGGAACTTAAAAGTTCCCAAGAAGCTAATTACTGTAGCCTGACACTCTCTGTTGTGATTTGATACGCTGACTGTGGTTTGTCTTTCATTTTCTATTGTCACTCCAGGTGAATTAAAATCACATGAGAGTCTCATATTCACATGTTTTCAGACAGATTTAGAAGTCATATGGATGATTACATTATTCCTATTAACTTGAAAGAAATATAAAACCTTTGTCCTCACACATTAGATGCTATTAGTTAGGCCAGGTCTAACCTATTGCCTAATGAGATCCTTTGAAGTTTGGACATATCTTCTGTTCTATACAGAGCTTTAAGCACTCCAGTATATTAAATGCAAGTGATTATTGTGATGATATAGGCTTATGAGTGTCCTCATAACTGGGTCAATTCTAGCAGACAGCCTGGAGTGTATCACACCATTATCACTGCCCCATAAAAATTGAATCCAAGTGCTGTAGAGTGTGATGAAAGGAGCTGTTTTTATCAATGAGAGTTTTGTTCAGTCTGTGATTGGTTGCAATCTGAATCAATTCTATTTATTAAATAGTGAATTTAGTAATGGGAAATCAAGTGACAGAAATTTGCAATATACCTCCTTTTCTTCCTTGGGGTTTTACCTACCATTTTTAATCATGCTTGTAGACTATATTAAGCAATAATTCATTATGGACCTGGTCCAAAGACCGTTTAAGTCAATGAAGGCAATCCTATATAATTCAGAGACTACTATTCATTGCAAAGAGCTTTGGCTCAGCCCCAGTAGCTATAAAGTCAGTGCTGGAAAAGCTTATTCCCAGTTTGTATAGCAGTTCCATATCAGCATGGCTAGTAAACTAATACTGGAAATTTTAATTTCTTTTCTCTGCTTTGATTAAGATTATCATGTAAATATTCCCATCTTCATTAGGTATGATAAGATGAGAGGCTCTGATCCCTAGAGTTGAATGCAGGCATCATAATAACCATATCCATTGGTCTGATAAGTGGCAAAAGGAGTCACTCCTCATTTGCTCCTTTCAGACTGCACCTGGAAGGCTCTCACAGCTATAGAACTTCCCCCCCCCCCCATTAAATAAATAACATACGGTCACAGAGACTATTAGAATGGTATTACAGTGGATTTTTACAGGATACAAGGTCACATAATGGCTATAAATTGGAGAATGGCTATAAATTGGAGAGGGATAGATTTAGACTAGTCATAAGGAGGAAATTCTTCACAATGAGGTTGGTGAGGCACTGGAACAGGTTGCCCAGAGAAGTTGTGGATGCCCTTTCCCTGGAAGTGTTCAAGGCCAGGTTGGGTGGGGCCTTGGGCAGCTTGATCTAGTGGGGTGGGCCCCTGCCCATGGCAAGGGGGTTGGAATTACATGTTCTTTAAGGTCCTTTTCGACTCAAACCATTCTATGATTCTATGACATAGATCTCTTTTAGGTCCTCCACAAGAATTTAAGTCAAACAGCCAAAAAAGGAATGTGAATGCTACCCCTGTCTCAATTCAGTGTGCATCCAGATTCTTCACAATATGAGAAAAAATTACAGAGACTTCCCTATTATTTCTACTTCAGCACGCAAAAATTCTTCACTCCGACTTGCATATAGAGGTTGGATTATAAATGCACAAATCCAGCTGTGCTCCGTTTTTATAAGGCATGTAAGAATTTGTTTCTACATAAATTATTAACAAAAACCTGTGTGAAAAAACTACACTGTCAAGTGAACTGCACATACAAGTAGAAATCACATTTTGAATCCATGGGTCCTTTAAAAAGCTACCATTTAGAAATGAATTGGTTTTGACTTGTCATTAATTTGAAGAGCATCTACATAGCAGGTGTAATTTGTAGAGTTTAATGCCAAAAAATCTTGTAGCCTACTTTTTTTATACCCAGCTTTTTAGCTGCTCATGAGTGGGTTATTTTCTTGAAAAGATCCTATCTTCACTTCATTATTTATCTATTGTAATCCTTCAAATTCCCTAAATGAAGTAGCACAATTTCAAGAATGCCCACACAGAAACCAGAGAGGGAGCATTGGGCAGCAAGGAGTGGAACAGGGAAATTCTACTAGCGCAGAAGAGCACACATAAGTTTTCCACTTAAGTCCTGCAGAATGACTCTTTGAAGCAACAAAAGGTTGTATTTGAGGGGAAAAAAATCCTCCACTCACCATCGTATATAGAATGGTTTAAATAACAATTTTTCTTTATCCTGCTGAAGAAAATATCCAATTTCCATTGCCATTATGAGGATATCATCATTTAAATACTGTGGTGAAATTTTTTTTGTATATCCTATTCTTTAACTAAAGCTTTGATATCAGCTTGGTTTGTTTTTCAGACTGCTGAGAAGAAAACCTCAAAGCATCCTGTAACCATTACCATTATTGATCTGAATTGTTTATTTATTGTATATTCTAGATATATAGAGAATCTATATTGTATCCTAATTACCATTATTGATCTAGATTCTACTTTTTATAACGTCTGTAAAAATAAAGTAATTGAAGAAACCATTTTAATTTTAAGGAACTATTAGTACTGAAATGTTAAATCATAAGAATGAGTTTGCTTTTATTTGCCTTTTTATTTTTACTTTTTTTTTCTAGGCACTATGGTTATGCCAAAGATTCAATAGCAAAAGGAAAACTGTTATTGTGAAAAATGTGGTCTGTAAGATTACTAACCCACCTGCCATAGTCCTTGCCTTAGTAATGTATGGTTGAGGAAATAAGAAGACTTAAAATAATTGAGCAAAAGTAGGAAGGTTATAGGATAGCTGGCTAATTTTCTTCCAATCTCATTTTTATTACCCTGGTAACTGCTTTGTAAGTAAAATGTTTAAATAACAGTGTTAATTTCGTTGATTAGTGCTTGCTACAGCAATTCCCACTAATGATCAGATCCTAGGCTGCCTCACTGGAGCTTTACAAACAGCTCTGTTCACAAAATGGTGTTTCATACCATTCAAATGCTATTTTTCAGAACAGTGCTCCGTTGCCCTTCTACCAATAACTTCTTCTGTTCTAAAGGCAGGTGTGTGTGCTATGCCTGCACCTAAGGCCACCCCTTGAGCTAAGCTTTGAAGGAAGCATGGGTGGGTTTAAACCTGAATCAAGCTCACACTTAAGGTTACATTTGCTTTCTGGCATAGCAGAACTTCCTTGAGTCCACAAAAATGCATATTTGGATAATGTACATCAAGGCTAGGGAGCACCGGGTGGTTTGAAATGCACAAATACAGTCCTGGGTGAAGAAATAGGAAGACCTCAGCTGACTGTGGGAGATGCTACCACCCTGAGGCTGTAGAGAGCAATAATAAATGTTTCTGTGTGGGGCACAGTAAAGCAAATTGTGACACCATCTCCTGACCTCATCTGCTAGCCGCGACAGAATCTTGTGGCACAATTTGTGTGCTGCATTGGGTGGATTTAATAAAAAACACTTCAGTATCACGAAAAGTGACTTCCTCCGTTACCCACAAAGAATTTCAAAGTTGCTTTTGTCATGAAAGAACTTTTTTTAGATAAATATGACTTAATAGAGTTCTATGGAATGGTCACATGGAGAAAACATACAGAGGGGAGATTGGATTATAATTGATGTGGAATGATTTACACAGGGACTGAACATGCAAAAAAGTAACGAGTACCTGCCAAGGCATGAGGTTCAGAAAGGACTCCATTGTGAACTTCTCAGAGAGGAGTCTAGATGCAGCTAGATCCAGTCCTAGTCCCAGAATTGGTCTATGGTTTATGGCTAAGGGATTCCTAGCAAAATAATTATATGTGCATTCTCTGTCTCTTAGCCAAGACTTCAGTTTCACCATGCTTCACCATTTCACTCACCTTCCATCTGGGTTTCCAGCATTCACTCCCAAGTTCAAACGTGTTTTTTTTTTCAAAACATACTCTCAGGCATCAGTTTTTATAAAATAGGTAATTTAATAGAGTTATACAGTAACATGGTCAGAGAGAGGGCCAGTCCAGTAGTAATATTTGGGTCTAGGGTCTTCTCATTCCTTGTTGGATTCCTCCACTGTCTTCTCAAAAATGTTCAGTTGCAGGGGTTGTTGATGGTCTGTATCCTCGAGACCTCTGTGTCTTCTGATTTTTGTTGACTCTGAAGACCTTGTTTTAATTGAGTAGATGGAGAAATTTTAAGTGGAAATTTACAGCTTGTGGCCTAGCTAAAGCAAGTAAAACTAAGCAAACAGCATTCTAAACCACACAATATTTTAACCCGAAGTGATTTATTATATTTAAAATGTTATTTAAGCTAAACAAGCAAACCCTGCTAAAGAGGTGGATTGGCTGGCATGCAGTCAAATTGCTGTCCAGGAAGGATCCAATTGGGACTCACCAGTGCAACAGTGATCTGTGGTAGGTAAAAGAACTCGTTGCTTCAAGGTTTACTCTTCAGAGTTGTACCAGTGCAAGTGGATATCTTATCATGCAGCTACATTGCCTAGCAGGGAGATGTCAAAGAAAGTTCACCTATGTTGACATATTTATGGGATAAAACTGGTTGGCTTATTTTCAAATTGCATATAATAGAAGAAGTATGCATGAGTCTCTTTATACCCACAATTTATCGGTGTTCACTGTGTTGCTCTGCTCCACGTGTTTTCCTAGAGGAGTTCTTGGCTCAGGTCTTTACCTTCTTTGGAGCTTGTACTAAATGGCTGCTGGTTTGGTTTAGTGGGGTCAGGTACATCTGTCACAGCTTTTTAAATGCATAAAGGTTAGGTTTACTGATCTGTGTCATTTCATTGGATAGGAAAAACAAATCTTAAATTAAATGCTATAGGTAATACATATATAAACTCATTGATTGCACAGCAAATGAAAAAAAAGAAGTTAGTTTAGGCTGAAAATAAGCCTTCTGCTCCTTTCCCCAACATATTGCACACTAGTAGTTACTATTCCTACACATTTTTTTTTCCTTCACTAGCATCTCTATTTCCCCTCATCCATGTGTCATGCCTAATTCATCATTGGCTGTATTTGCATTCATCCAGCAAGAGGTCAAACCTTGGAACAAGCCAAGTAGTCTGCTCCTTGGAACAGAAAGCTTAATATTTCTTTGGAGAGGAGATACATGCACACTTTTTTTCTCTAAAGAGAGGATGAAGACACCAGAACCTTTAAAAGAGTATGGCATTTGGAGGACAAGGCCTAACTAATTTGGATTTAACTAAAAAAAAAATATTTACAAAAGAAGTTAATATGATTATGAAGGGATTTTTCTTTCATGGATCTAAATGAAATTCACAAAAGACCTTTAAGACAAATGGTTGTCACTTACTATGTGGTTGTTTACCAGCTGTCCAGTAAAGCCTAGAACACCCATTTGAATACCATTCTAAGAGACCAGTTGCTCACATAGGAGAGAGAAGCTGAGCTGAATAGTAAGGCTGCAAAGACCAAATTATGGTCCAGCAGAGCAGGAGACCTCTGAGGAGCAAATCATAGAATTATAGAATCATAATCAGGTTGGAAGAGACCCACCGGATCATTGAGTCCAACCATTCCTATCAAACACTAAACCATGCCCCTCAGCACCTTGTCCACCCGTGCCTTAAACACCTCCAGGGAAGGTGAATCAACCACCTCCCTGGGCAGCCTGTTCCAATGCCCAATGACCCTTTCTGTGAAAAACTTTTCCCTAATGTCTAGCCTAAATCTCCCCTGGCAGAGCATGAGGCCATTGCCTCTTGTCCTGTTCCCTGTCACTTGGGAGAAGAGGCCATCACCCTCCTCTCTGTGATCTCCCTTGAGGTATTTATAGAGAGCAATGAGGTCTCCCCTCAGTCTCCTCTTCTCCAGGCTAAACAACCCCAGCTCTCTCAGCCATTCCTCATAAGGTCTGTTCTCCAGCTCTTTGTGTGGCTGTGCATGTTGCCTGGTTAGCTATGTGGTACAAAAGAGGTGTCTTAATTTTTCAGTCTGCTCTCAGTAAGATAGTCTATAGTCTTGCAGATCTTCATATGTTTCTGCTACTTAAAGTTTCATAATCTTTTAGAAAATGTATTGCTTGCATATTACAGAACTTCAGAGACAGTGTCACATAGTATGTCTCAGCACTCTAAATTTTACTGGAAACCTAACAATTTGGGATGGCTTCTACTTCAGTGCTGAAAGAGATTGAGTACTTAAGAAATTTATATATAAATATTATGTTTAGATATCTCTGCCTTTAAAAGGACTTCTACATGGCTGGGGCTCCTGTTTATTTCCAAGTAGATGCAACCATGGTTTCTCTCTGAAGACCTAGTACCAACTTTAGATGGTTCTTTTCCACCATAAAACTCAGCAGCAAAGGGGAAATAATGATCATTAGAGATTCTACCTAAGAAAATGAAGTATCATCTTACCTGTGAAATATACAGAATTCAGTCTTAATTCCAGAGAAGTTAGAGGAATTTGGGTCTGGTTATTCCACAACCCAGTGTTAATTGGTCCCTGCCATGAATCATGAACCACTGGGCAGGGAGAAAACCTGATTGGTCTGTATGGACCTGAAGTTGTAGTTGCTCCAATACAACTATCACTACAGAAAGGATGTACACCTCTGTTTTGTGAGGTCAGGCAGGGGTATCATTTATCTAGTAGACAACACTTCCAGTTTTTACCTGTGCCCTTGCCTCCTTTCCTCTGTTTTAGAGCCTGGATATAATATTGTGTTATTCTACAGCAATTCAGTAGATCTGAATGTACTTATGCAGCAGCAAAAGTCTCATAAAATACTCCCATATCACCTAAAACTACATTTTCTGTAATCTGGCATGAAAGGAGAGACTTTGCCTAAATTATCTTCACTTTTGATAAAGCACTTTGCAGCTTTCAGAAAGGTGCAGAATAATACAAAATTCATAGCTGGTTCAAAATCAGAGACCATTAAAAAAATACCTGTTCTGGTATTGATTTCCCAGAGAAGCTAAGAGAGTGACTGTTCCTCCTGGATATTCATGCACAAGGAAACTCTCAAAAGACAGTAAAAGGGATTGACAAATTATTGAAATAGGAATGGATATGGGCAGATTAAATTTGAATGACCCACTTACTATTTTGAAGCAATAACAAAATGGGTCCTGGATGTGGTTCATCCTAATGTGGGGATCCAGGAGCCAAGCTGACTTGCTTCTGAAGGATGTAGTTTAATTTCTTTTTTTTTTTTGCTAAATGTCACTGACTAATGGAAATATATTGGCACAATACTTTCAGGTTATTGTTCCATGTGGCTGTACTTCTTAACTGGGAATTTGTAAGCAGGTCATGACTGAAAGCAATATGAATGCACTCAGTTATTCAAATATTCAAAGTATATCATGCTATATTTATTGGAAATGAAGTCTGACAAGATTATGTGTGTACTAGGAACTGATAATGAAACATTGCATTGCATTGGCACTGGCAGCGTCAGCAACAGAGAAATTACATACCTTAAATATTTATATAGTTAAATGAAATGCAGCTATTAATGCTTCTAAGAAGCATGCACTGTAGTGCTATAGATAGACATGAAGAATAGAGTTTTGGAAAATCTCTAACAGGCCAATTTATCATTTTTACAGAACAGCTCCATGTCTTTGGAAACACAGTCCTAAGGAAATGAGAGAAAGAGTTGCAAAGTACCAGTGAGGTCTGAACACAAAAAAATGGATCCTCCCGAGGGCTTAAATACACAATGGAGAAATGAAGCAATCAGTTTTTCTGGATTGCTGATTTATTTATGTTGATTTAAACACAGTAAATACACATATTTCTTTGAAATACTTTGGAAGCCATGAATATTTATTGTCCTTCAGAAGATCATACACTTTTTTCTTTTCATTAGTTTAATTCTTGGAAAATCTACCACTTCAATGTTTAGAATTTTTGGTGTGAGAAGGCTGAGTAATAAACAGAAAAGCCCTTAACCATAGAGTTTATGGTGATCAATCTTAGTTACTTTTTATTGTCACTGTTAGAAGAATACCTGAAGTCTTGTGTAGAGCATGAAATATGAACGCTGAGAGGAACAGGATCTTGGATGATTATGTCATTTCCTTCAGCAGCCTAATAGAGCAAAGATTGTACTTCCTAATGGAGTACAACCCCAAGTCCATCAACAGTTTTAGTCTCAAGGACTACAGGAGGGCTGGGATTTCACTTTACTTATTTCCAGAATACTTGTTTATCCATTATTTCAATGATGAAAATGAATAGATTACTAACATGTTGTTCATCAATCAGAGAAAAAAAAAGTAGTAATCAATATAAATGGATAAGGTGAGTTTTATAGGTCAATTTATTATAGTGTGTCGTAACTTTGACAGGCATAATGAATGTTGTTTTACTTTACTGTGCAATGCCATGGATGAAAACACCAAGAAACAGGCAAGGAATATAAAATCTGGTATGAATTTTCATTACTCTCCTGATATTTTATAAATATATCTATTTATGACACATCTCTCATATTTCTCTTTACTGTTAGAGAGCTAAGCTCTCTCTCTAGTTTTATAAAGATTAAAAACATCCTCACTACCTGGTGTTGGTAGCTTTATTGCGGCACTACAGTATTTACAGCATCTGATATCTTTAATTTTATGTTGTACAGAGGAAAATAATTTTCTGTTCTGCTGAGCTTGTTTGACAAAACATGATTCTTCAACCTATTTTTTGATGCAGTCAGTGTAGAGGAAGAAAACACACATACAGTAATGCTTGTCTAAGGAGCTGAACAGATCCGCATGGTAATGACACTGAAGAACTTCCTTGCCATAATGTGTGTTGTGCTTTTCCTCAGTGAGTGATTTTAATTCCATACAGAGATTTCCTAAACCCTTGCTTACTAGGATGGTTGGCTTAAGCTTGCTTCCAAGATATGATTTTAACTACACTCTGCAAACACAAAAATCCTTCAGATATAGATTATTATTTTCTAGAGACCTTGTGAGGCTGTGGAACATTTTAAAAAGGATTAGACACTTTGAGATAAATTTTTAATGGCATGTATGCAGCTCTGTGATGATCAAACTTTTCAACAGTGAGCTGCTTCATTCACTGTTTCATCTTCCATTGCTTCTGCTTCCATACCTTTACTTCCCCTAGTCAGCATTTGCCCAGGGCAGTTTTCTCAGCCTTTATTTTCAAGCAAATTTAATAAAGCTGACAATAGCAGTAAATATTTATGTAACATGAGATTTCAAATCCATTATAAGCACAAAATGATCTTTTTACCAATAGCCTTAATGCTCTTCGAGGACCCTTCCTGTGCATGTCTTGGAGATGCCTCACTCTGCTCCAGAACCATTTGCGCCACAGTTCCACAAGCCAGAATCATATGTGTTAGTTTCCTGTGGTTTTGTCTATTTGATTGTTTGAGGGGGGTTTTTTGGGTTTGTTTGGTTTTTTTGGTTTTTTTTTTTTTACATGACTCCCATAAAGAAATTAAAGGCTTCTTTATTCTTTTCCTTTTTGGGACTGGAGAAAGTCAAACATTCCTCTCTGCTTAGCAGACAAGGTGCCAAACCAATGAATTCTACGTCACTTTCTTATGAACCGGCCTCATCCACCCTGGGTTTTTGTCTGTTTACTTTTCTCTGTGATGTCCATCATGAGAGCATCCTTGGTGTTGTACAAATGCAATCACGTTTTACTCTTGCTTGTTTTGCAAAGGAGTAGGACAGAGATAGATTAAAAATTAGCAGCCCAGATTGTGCTATGAATGACCCTTACATTTCAAATACTTTCAGCAGATCAGTCACCTGTGTTGAATACTTTGGATACACAAGACAACACAGAGAGATTATCTAAGTCTTTAAACTTAATTTATTGTCATATTTCTCTTTTTTTTTCCTCATAATCTTCTGTCCCAGAAACAAATTACAATTCAAAAAGGGCCACTTCTTTCTGCTTGATCATGTTATTCCTCTTCTTTCTGCCAATAGTATTCTGTAAAGAGAGCTCTAAATGCAGGATTCATCTAAAAAGAAAGATGAATCACACCTTTCAGTATCAGCACCTTTATTTTGCTACTGTTAAAAGGACTTAGGTAGTTTTTGTTCTTTCTCTCTCCTTGAAACCTCAGAATAACTTCCACTAATACCTCCTTATGATTTATATAATTCAGAAATTGGTTATGATCCATTGTACTGCTTTGGTTAAAATAATTTCTGCCTACTGAAGAAGCAAGAGGCTGGATACAGAAAGAAATCTGCAGATACGAGGCAGACGTTTCTATTAGGTAATATTTTAGCTCACAGAGTTTACATTTTCATCACAGTAGTTGGTTAATGAATCATTTGGAAACTAGACATACTTCTCTTGAATCAATATCACTGTTGTAAATATCCACCTACTAATTCAACCAGTAATTTTCAGTGGATACATTGTTCATGACTGATTTGTTTTGCATCCTGAGGGTAGTTATCTGTGTTAAATGCAGCAGTCTCCCTTTCTGAGTAAAAGATCGAAATGTTTTAAACAGAACAGTAAAGAATAATGAACTTCATGTATCAGGTTTGGATCAATTCCTGCAATTTGGTAAATTAGACAACAGAGGCATACTTACTAGCCCATGACAGTGGTACAAATATTTGTTATTAATCAATATTTAAGTATTTTTAGTGATCTGGGGTCTCATTCATAAGAATATATACACATTGATTTTTTCCCCAATTTACTGTATCTGATAGGTTTAAACTGTAAAGCTGTGGTAAAGGAAAAAGCCAGTTTTTCACAGGACTTCTGTCTCATTCTGTGTATTAAAATAGACCAAGCTTACTTACAGGTAGTTGTTAACATCTTGTTTTCTGCTTATTGTTCAGTGTATATTTGTGGGAAATAAGACTGAATGTGGGAATAAAAGCTAAGTATGGGAATGGGGCTGAATGTGGGGAGAAAAGGGACTGGGTGCTTCCACCTTGCTTCCCCCTCTTTTCTTCCCTACCCCATCCTCCTTGCCATGGGCTGAGTACAAGGCCTTCAACAGAAAGGAGTGTGCATCGGGGCACATCAGCCTCTGAAGTGGGGGATGAGGTGACTGGGAACAGGCACAGCCAGCTCCTGCTATTGGCAATGCCTCACCAAGGACAAGAGCCTAATTATTTTCTAAGAAGATGGATTGCAGCTGCTCCTCTGATGACTCGGCCTACAGATGACCTGTGCTCACCACTGTAATATCATTATAATACTAAAACACAGCTCCACACCTAAGGCTACCCTCCTCCTCCCTGCCCCTGAGGCAAACCACTCACTTGGCCACACCTGCTGGGCTTGTGCAGTTAAATTTTGGTGCACAAAGTGAGAATTCTTTCTCTACCAATCAGCAGTTACTATAGTGACCACATTCACTTAAGCTTCTCCATCCCTAGATGTAAACTTCATATAAATAGTATAAACAAAGGAAAAGATGTGGCAGGTCAGCAGGCATGAGTCAAAGAAAAACGTCGCTAAAACTCTAGTGATCATCTTACCGGCTGAACCCCATCTCCCCTCGCCACCAGGGGACATCATCAGGGCAAGAGAGTGGAGGGGAAAATGAGATTGAAATTTTTGGGATCAGCCAACAGGCTGGATCCCATCACCCTTCCTCCCCCCTCTACCTGGATTCTGTTGGGGTAAGCATTTTGTGTATGCATGCTAAATATACATCTTAACATCAAGCTAATTAATATCAAGCTAATAGTTCGTATCTCTCTCTGTACTCTAACCCTATCTATGTGTTATCTTTATTCGTGTCTGTAATTGCTATGCATATACCATTGCTTGTCGTGTGCCTGTATGCGTTCGGGTGTAGTATCATAAGTAGTGTTATTCAATGTCTTTTTGCGAACTTTACCTTCTCTGCAGCTATTAATGAACCTTATTAAGTCATGAGCTGTAGTTCTTAATAAAACTGACTGGTTCGTACAAGTCTCCGCAGTTTCTTATAACTGTTTAGAGGAATTAAAAGTGGAGTCTCTACTTCAACCAGCTAGGCTATATTTATTGCCTTGGTGACGTTGTTGAATTAAAAATGAGTCAGAACGTGACAGGCCCGGTGATTATTAATTACCCTTCCATGATTGTTATGTTACCTATTGCATATGTAGCAAGCTGAGTGATTATCAAGTATCCTTGGTTCATTGCTACAGTTACGTATTGTATATTTAGCACATTAATTCCTCTGACAGGCTGGGCATCTTGTTCTTGCAACACCATCAGGTTGGAAGGGCTCTGGCTAGGAGGCTGGGTGAGATTTATATATATTTTTTTACCCTTGTGATACTGTTAGGCAAAAGAATCAAACAGACTGATAAATTCTCCTCTTGAAATCTCTCGTAAATATTTCCAAATTTACCTGCTCATGATAATAATCACGTTGTCTCTCTCAACACATGACAAGATTCCATACCTTATTTATTGCATGTAATACAGTCTTATTTTCAAGAAAGATTTACTGATGTCCTCACAGCTTTTCTCTGCCTTTGATATCTAGCTTTTTGGCCCCATCAATATTTCTGTAGGCCCTCAACTCTTCTTTATGGAAAATTTCCAGCTTTGTGAAACCAGAATACCAAGAGATACAAAAAATTTGTACAACTGACTTCTGCTTATAATTATTTTGCAATCCATTACTGTGTCATCTGAAAGCATTATCAGAAATGATTCATGTTTTATTCTGTGTCATGGATGAAAATATCGAAAACCATGGAGCTAAACCCAGATCTCTGGGTGACTTGACTAATAGTCATCCTTTCAGATGAGGATTGTTTTTCAGCTAATCCTGTAATTTAGGTGGTATCATTCAGTCACATTACAATGCATCTATGAATGGTTATATTTTATTTTGTATAATGCTTTTTAAAGCAAATAATATTAGTTCAAATACTTTCAGAAATCTACTGATATTTGTTCTTCCTATCAAGTAAGGACTCCATCCAACAAAGTCTTTGGAAAAGTATTGCCTTTGAAAACAAAATTATAAACTACGACTTTTATTGAGATTCTTGTCAAAGTGATGACATAATCATGATTGAAAAAATCCAAAAGAAAATTTAAAGTGTAAAAGGCATGAAAATGAAGTTCAAAAGTTATTGATGTATTTAGTTTTATTTCTCTTCATTCCCCAAACAGCCACTTTTTAGAACTGTTTTCCCAGAAATCAGGCATTTTATGTTCTTTTTGTAACCAGGTAAAAAGGAGAATTTATGATCAGTTTTGAGAAATTTCATAAAAAACCTGAAGTATCCATGACAAAACAGGCAACTGTGCCACAAAAGGCCAAATAAGAAAAGATAATTGTTTATCATTTTTGTGTTAACAGACCTGTTAAAAAAAGTCATTTGCAAGTGTTCAATGAGTATTATTGGTTGCAGTTTTCTCAGCTATTCTGAGAGAACTTTTTTTTTTTGACATGAATATATGCAGTACAATGTGAGTGATTTATGTCTGGTACTGCATATCAAGGCCGACATTGCTTGAATCTCAACTCTGCATTTCTTAAGATCCTCAAGACTGTCGTGCCTTGCCTCACCCTTGAGAACAAGTGGAAAGTCTTTGCCACCTTACAGAAATGGTGTCTGTCTGCCTGCTCCTGAGACCTCAACTCTTACCCCTATCTTCCTCTCATCCATGCCAAGGAAAACACTACCACTCCGGTATTTCAAAGACTGTCCATGCCAGCCTCCTTGGGAAGGCAGATAGAGAAAAGGAGGCAGTAGCAGCAGACTGCTGATTAATGGGAGATGCAACACGAGCCCTGGAGAAGCGACTGATTTCTCTGCTTTGGTTTATATGCGTGCTACGCTACTGGCATTTTTGCTGCTTCAGTGGCATCACCAACTGTAATGGGAACACAGCAACAATGATCATATCCTATTCAATCTTATTTGTAGTGCCTAAATCCAATTCTATTTAATGTGAAGATTTTATCTGAGGTTTTACTTGCCATCTGGAGACTCAAGGAGCAGAAAATGGCTTACCATTAATTATGAATATCTGTGAGAAACAGGAATCCAATGACAAATAGTGCTGCCAACCTCCCTCCCCCCATTGGCTAGCATACATAGGTCATGCTCATTTTGTTCCCACAGAGTGATTTGTCTGTCATATTATTATCAGCTTCTTTTATGATCACTTTTGGGTTTATATTATTTTCTATTAGCTCATGTTTTAGATCATTAGTTCAACAAATAACCTGTAGCCCAGTAATAGATACGTGTTGAGTGAACATCGTTCAACCAAGTCTTGACAAAGCTCCCTGATTTAGTTTCTAATAATAAATTTAAAGAAGTTAAATGAACATGAAAATTGTTCTCAGTTTCATATTTTGTATATCCATCATCAATTAGACACCCACTCTGAGATCCATCATTCTAATCAATGATATTGTGCAAGTTATTGTATTTGTGTTACATAAGGCGATAAATATACTTCCATTCTCCAGGTGCTATTGTAGCTGTTATCCTTCCTTGGATGCACAGCAAATGACCATAGGAATAGGTTGATAGCAATTTCTGCATAACAACATTGATCTTTGAATGCCACTAATTTATTGATTTTTAAGTTTCCATTGAGTTTTGTGTTGCAGAATTGGGATTTAAATCTCCTACTGACCTGTGTTTCTCTTCTGAAGTCTCAGTAATTTTGGGAAAGAATTGGATTTGAGGCAATCTTAATGGAAGGACTTTCTTTGGCTATTTCTTAAAAGTTCTAATGCAAAGAACAATGTCCTTCATCAGCACTAATGGCCTGCAGAAGAAAATCAGCTAATGATGCCACTGGAAAAATGGTTATCTTATTATGGAAGTTTAAAAATTTTAAGTAAGTATGCAGAGGCTATTGTAGTTTTTTATCCTACCATTTCTTATCAAAGCAGAGGAAATACAAGGATAAATATTGAGGTGGGAGAAGATATTCAAAGACTACCTGGCACTAAGGTCTGTGTCCCAATTATAGAACCATAGAATCCTTTAGGAAGGGAAAGTCCTCTGAGATCATCAAGTTCAACTGTAAATCTAACACTGCCAACTCCATTACTAAACCACGCCCTGAAACATCACATTTACATGTCTTAAAATACATTTAACTACTTCCTTGGGCAGACTGTTCCAATATTTGACAACCTTCTACTGAAGATGCTTTTCCTGATATCCAGTCTAAACCTCCACAGGTGTGCCTTGAGGCCATTTCCTTTCGTTCTGCCTTTGGTAACTCAGGAAAAGACACTTGACACCCACTTCACTACCTACAACCACCTTTCACATAGTTATAGAGAGTGATAAGTTTTCCCCTGAGCCTTCCTTTCTCCAAACTAAACAACCCCAGTTCCCCCAGCCACTCTTCATAAGACTTGTGTTCTAGACCATTCACCAACTTTGTTTCCCTTCTGTGGACGCACTCCAGTACCTCAATGTCTTTCTTGCAGTGAGGGGTCCAAAACCAAATGTAGTATGTGAGGAACGGCCTCATCAGCACTAAGTACAGGGCACAATAACTTCCATGGTCCTGCTGGCCACATCATTTCTGCTATGAGCCATGATGCTGTTGGCTTTCTTGACCACTTGGGCACACTGCTGGCTCATATTCAGCCAGCTATTGACCAACACCCTCAAGTCCTTATTCCGACAGGCAGCTTTCCAGCCACTCTTCCCTAAGCTTGCAGCATTGCATGGTGTTGTTGAGGCTCAAGCACAGGGTCTGGCAATTAACCTTGTTGAATCCCATAAAAATAGCCTCAGCCCATTAATCTGGCCTGTCTGGATTCTGGCTCTGAATGCACAGATACGGTTTTCCTTGGAAATTGATGGTTTTCTGTGGAAATTGTCGTTTTTCCCATTTGAGTGGCTCTGTGGAGCTGGGCACAGAGGACAGGGTTCAAGAGAGATTGCCATCTTAAAGTTACACAGGACATGAGTTCTCAGATCTTGGCCTACTGCCTTTCACCTGAGACAGGCTTATCTATTTTCACCATGCAGATAGGCTTAGGGTATGCTTGCACGTTAGCTCATGGCACAGTTTATTGTATGTTGGTAGGCCTGCCATCAATGAATGTAGGATTGACAAGTCATTCACTCAACCATTTAATGAACCCTGAGTTCATGTGAAGAGACTAATGGTGAATATGTAACTGATAGTAAGAGATGACTGCACTGCATTGCTAGCCATCATGTTGCGCCATTCTCAGAACTATGCCATAGTCTGGATGATGAAATAATGGTTTGCATGTCTAAGACTGAAGTGACCCAGTGGACAAATGCCCTGCAGACCTCACACACATCTACAAAATCACCAAGCTCAATAGACACGTATTGCAACAGAAGGTTTAATCACCACAGCACTGTGATGAATAGTTTTCTGGTGAGAAAGTCCTGTTTTAAAACATTAAAGGGCAGTTCTGCTTAGCAAATATAGGCCCCTATCCATTGACTGGATGGATGGCAGTCTGGATGGATGGATGGATGGATGGATGGATGGATGGATGGATGGAGTGCAAGTGAGTCAAATCAAAGTCTGGTATGACACTTAAGTATATTAACATGGGATGAGTTGGGACCATGGAATATTCTGATATAATTAATAGCCAGCTTGTACTTTTGGAAGAAAAAAGAAAATCTCTCAGGCATAAAATAAAATCCTCCAAGGTAGAATGAAGGAATTTTGATGTCATTGCAGTCATTGTCTCCAGAAATTTTATTTCATTTTCCTGCATATTTCCCTAATGGTGCTTGTTCATGCAAGTTAACACTGTAATTTCAACAGAGCATCATAACATTCAGTTGGAGATTACTGAAGCCTTAAAAAGTTGCACCTTAGGAACAGTATACTCACTGAAATTTGCTTTGTTTGAAAGCTTGACTTCTTACAGCTGTTATTTCTGTGTCTTGCCTTAAAACATATGAATCATGCACAATTAGCAGATTCATAAGAAGTTTGCCTGAATAACCTTTGTTCTCCTAAATGCATACAGCCAACTGAGTGGCTTTTCAGTGCTAAAAGACCAAAAGGCTGTCTTCCTTCTCGGTTTCTTTTCATTGTTTTTTACTATCACTGACAGTGGGGAACAAGCCATTAGAGATGGCAAATCTCCCTGTGAGGCATGTTTAGTTTAAAATGTATTTCTCTTGCAAGAAGGATGACACAGAAAAACATCTTCTGAGAGACATTTGAAGAAGGAAACAAACAATCCTGTTGTAAATCACCAAAGGTAAATGTATTTTTTTGAAAACTTCATCAGAGAAGAAATATATACATGCAAAAACTTCTTTTTGGACTCCAAGATGAACAGTATTCTCTGCTCCTGCTCAAGAAGATGACAAGGTCATGCCTCAAATTCATACATACTTACAAAGTGCATGTGTTTAGGCAAAACAATATTCTTTTTCTGAGTGGAGGAAATTGCCTGTATGTATGAGCTTTGAAAGCTCAAGGGGTACCAGTCATGATATCCATTATTGTCAGCCAATAAATCCACTTGTTACTCCTCAGGGACTTTCACTAAAAGGATAGAGAACAATGCTGACAGAGGGAATGCTTCAATGTAATGAAAAAATGCCTGAATTATCAACCTCCTGGCCATTGCAGCATATGGGAGGCCTTGCTTGTAAAATAGCTGTCTAATTTAGCCATATGTTACATAAATTAAGTCAATGATCACAGATAAAGTATCAAATTTACATTTTTATATATATATACAATATTTAGCAATGCCTAGACCAAGAAAGAATGGTAGAAAAGCTGGATAGTCATAAGGGCCAAGTATGTTGAAAAAAAATCCCAACATAGTTTATTTCAGGCATCTAATGACAGAACTCTTGCAGAAACGGTATAATGCATTCTGCTCCCACTGGTAAAATATGACTGGAGAGAAGAATGCAGAGTGAATTCAATGCTCTATATCAACTATCCAGGTATTAGGCAAGATCTCAGACTACATTCTGTTTTCTGCCTTAATTAGATACCTAAATGACAATGTCCACATTGAGTATTTTCAAAGTTTCTATTGCGTGTCAAGAAATTCAGCTTTTTCTTGTGAAATCAAGTGCAGTGGTGAAAATATATTGGTGGAGACCCACTGGTATCAATTATATTACTTCCCTGATTTTTACTGGTACCAATTCAATAAGGAAGACTCACAATAAGTAGATAGTGAATGACTGGATACGATGCACGCTCCCTTTTGCTTTTGGCTACACATACTAAATCAATTATCTGAAGTGCCATATGTCTTTATAACAGTGGATTTTTGTCTCCATTATCTCAAATTATTCTTGTTTCCCTGCCTGTCATTTTTCAGGAATGTTTCACAAACATTATTGCAGTGGCAAATTACCATTGCTCTTCCTTGGCTACAAAAATAGAGGAAATGTTTATAGCATTGTTATATGGCGTTATTGTGATATAATCCGAGTGTTAACACAGACAGGGAGATACTGTACTGGGTAGGTAATTGCAGACTCAAGCTAGAGTTCAGAACATGTCAGAAGACATAGGGAAGTGTTTTCTCTATCCTGAGGTCATTAAAACTGAAAGCTGCTTGAAAGGTTGACTGGGTTCACGGACTAGAGGTAAATGAATAAAACCACAAATAATTATCCTCTGCCTTCTTATTAATTATCCACTGAAAATAGTGACAGAATGTAGGCCAAAACAGTATTTGGATAAAACTATTGAAGAGATGTACTCACTGGCCATCACTTTCTCTGTCCTGTGTGGTATCAATCCTGGTATCAATCAATTAAGTCCTTGCTGCCTATTGATTTTGATTTTGCAAAAGGTTTTCTGATTCATAATTCAAGATGGATGTTGTACCTCATTTACAGATATATTTTGTTCTGTTCAGTGTGTATCCTCACACTGAATACTTTTGTTTCACTCCTGCTTGTGCTCACCTCTTTCTGTAAAGGTTAGTGGAATTTGTGAGGGATCTTTGTTATGAGGGAAGCTTGTGGCAAAAGAGGTGGATATCTTTTGCTATGCAGTTCATGTAATATCCTTTCTGATTTTGGCACTTAGATGACATCCTCAGAATGCCAGTGTTGGATGTTGGTATCTACCAAAGTCAGCATCAGAAAAATATTACCACTGTGGGCCCTCCTAGCTTTGGGAGAGCAGAGCTGACCACATCACAGGCTGGTTGCATCTCTAGACCTGGTTTGTAGAGGCTGCTAAGCAATCACAACAAGTGTAGCATGGTTTTGGAGGCTTCAGTAGAAGTGCCTGTATTCTTCTGGAGACCTGCTAGAGTCCAGATTTTTCTTCTTCCAAAGATTCATCTAATAGACTAGAGATTAAATTTCCAGAGCTTGCAGTTCTTCAAAAGAGTGAGGCACTAGGAGATCAGTCCTTTACCTAGCAGGAAGGCACATAATGCTCCAGAAGATGATTTGGAAAACACACAGGACTATCTGCAGACACTGACCCTTTTCCAGTGTGGTCCTCAAACACAAGAGAGATGCAGACAAGTCATAGGTACACAGCACTGATACCAAGACCACTACACTGTGCTGAGGAGCATAGCATGGAGGGACTTGTCTAGCAGTGGTGGAGTTGTTCAATGGTGCTTAGCTGATCTGGTTACTTCTGAAAGCAAGCGGTGACTCTCATGTGGGCTAGGAGCTGTTGCCAGACTGACGCTCACGCTTCTGGATATAAGATAAAAACATCTGCTTTGAGTGGAGGAAGCAGAGTGCCAAAACTGAGAGAAAAGTTAACTTTCTGCTTTTTGATGATTCCAAAATCCATAAACTATCTAACAGGATTAAAAACAAATACTACGAAGCAGTGCTTAAAAGATAGGGGAGAGGGAAAACCCACTTTATACTTATAACTCACCTTTGAGGCAGACAGGTTTCACATTCCCTGATGAGGTGTTCACATTTAAGAGCTGACCATCAACTTGGTGCACCCCCTCACAAAACCACACATTAACTTCAATTCCCTGTTTAGGCTGTGAGAATTTACAATTTTTCCTCTTTTTCCTCAGTTTCATGTGCCAGCCAAAGGAGATTATGAAAGAGAATAAATATATTAACATTCAAGCATACAAATGAGAACAGAAGATTAATTATCACAGAGTCAGCCATAGCTTCATATGGCTCAAGTGGCAAAAGTCCTGATATGAAACCCTACAAGTCTTCTGCCAGGTTCTAGTGTATATTAAATAGTTGCAGTTGGATTTCCAGGCTCAGCCCAAGTGTGATTACCTGGCATGTGGTAGCATTTCCTTGCATGCCTGCTTAATGATGATACCCAGCCCCCTCAGACTGAAAGACTTAAATATCTGTATCTCATCACTACAAAGAGGAATAAGCACAAACAAATTAAAGATTCATGCAGGAGAACTAAACAGCTGCAGGGTATCCTCCTTAGTATAAATGACATTTCTGGTAATTCCACTGGCAGCGTTTTTCTCTTCTTGATGTAAAGGATATATGGTCCGCCCAGAATCTGTTTTGACAGAGGGAGGTGCAGCATCTCTGCGCTTCCCTCAGAGGTATCACTTCATCTCCAGAGCGAAAACAATTTTTATTGTGTTGCCATTTGCACTACATTTAAGAAACGTTTGGGTCAACAGAACTTAGGATATTGAAAATGTAAAATTGAGGACAATCCCAAGTGTGAGGAGCAGATAGTGGCCTGTGTGCAAATTGTAGAGCCATGGGATTGATGTTGGTTAAATCTATGATAGCTATGGGCCTGCCTGTATCTAGTCAGCTCTTCAAACTTCCTACTTTAGTGGGCTCTATGCAACCCATTGCACTAACATGTGGGATGAGTAGATCTCAGTGATGGGTAGGCATGCAGCTGTGTCATACAAGCCCTGGCCAAGCGCTTTGTAGATAAAACAAATCATGATCCTAACCTCCTTTTTTTGTGACACCTCCATGTATAATTCCCCTGTACCCTTCTAATAGAGATGGTGAGAATTGCTGCAGATGGGTGGAACCTCCGAAAATAGTCCTCAGGGATGCAATTCCCTCAAGCACCACAAAATTTAATGGCTTCTGGAAATATATCCCCTTCCTCCAGGGAAACATGGAAATGGGAATCACCTGCACTGTGCTCCTTGGAGGTCCCAACAAGGAAGGTGTTCATTGCAGAAATATCCTCTGCAAAGGTGTTAATACGTCTTCTGGCATTTGTCAGTGTTCACAAAGGTGACATTTTCTGTTACAGCTGAACCAAAACTGCACCTGTAATTTATTTAGCTGTTGATGGGCAGGAAAAAGTAGAAAGCATGCAGGCAACTGAGATGGGCAACCAAAAAAAAGGAAAGAATAATTCCAATAAATGTTATCTGTTAGTAAACGCTTACCTCAGACCTGAAGCTCATTTCCAGGTCTTCATTAATTCAGAAAAAAATCCACAGATTGGGGACTTAGAGCTAAGTGTCATGTGCTTGCATATTTTTAGTATGTAAGATAAAGAAGGTTTTACAGATAAAGCACGCTGGTTGCAAAATAGGGCATTTGAGAAAGCATAAATGCAGTGGAAATATCAGAGGGTACAGTCTTTAAACCTTCTGTAAAAGCAGGAAAAGAACTGCTATCTAATTTTCATCCAATTTGTTTTAATTCAAACACGAAATAAAAAACTTTGATTTGTGTTTCAGGTAGCCCATTTGTTCTTCCTTCAAGCAGCCACTTTAGAAAACAGTTTTATTAAGAAGTCTAATCGTTACAACTTTCTGAACTCTTGCAGCTTTTGATTTATTAGTAATCTTGGCTCTGCAATAGGAAGTACATTTCATCTGCATTTAATGACCTTAGGTGCCTGCTGCGATAAAAACTATAGCAAAAATTCAGTACCACCCATTCACTCCTAATATTTGCGCAAATTGTCTTTGCCTAGAAAGGAAATGCTCTTTTATTTTGTTTTGTGCTTCTCTGCCTTCTTCAGGAAGCAAAAAGTATTGGCTTTCCTGGCAGTACCAATTAAGTAAGCAGGTTTGTGGAGGATTACACAGCATCCTACATTTTAATCCAGTTGCACGAAACTATAGTCCTATGGTGTTCCCCAGTATGGGTTCTCCTGTTTTGTAACTGTGGAAAGCGGCTGAGCTGATCTGCTAGAGGCATTGTATATGATAATTGCATACAGGTTAAGTGTTTTACAAATTGGCAGTGCTTCATCATCCACTTTCTTTTTTCTGCCTTTTCAGGTTGGCACAGAGAGTGTGCATAAGGTGACTTGTCTAATCTGCAGCAGCTGGAACATCCTGTCTTCCCCACGCAAGAGTTTCCTGTCATTTTTAAATGAAGCTTATGGAGAGAGCTATTCTGTTAAAAGTGACATGCAGCACCATGGATTTTGTCAAGGAGCAACTTAATTTCTGCTGATGTGTTTCTTATAAGACCCCAAGGAAGTCATGTTTCATGTCTGTCAATAGTCAGTGCAGAACAATGAGAAGTCTTTTTCATCCACAGAAAGCAGAGCACGAAGGAGCAAGGGCAAAATAGCCAGGTGTTATTCTGGCCCTTCCTGCCTCCTGTTTGGCTCTGGATTCATGCAAGAGTTAAGGTCATTTGAACACTATCCCTTGTCCTGTATGCTGGTGATATGACTTTCTGTAAGTGGACCAGAATTCGTGACAGTATTTAAGCATGAGACTTCCTGTAGTTGCTAGTGGCATCCCATAACCCTGAAGACTCTTCAGTTTCACCCCCTTTGGATAGGTAAAACCTTTGGTGTCACCTTTCCTTTCAGTAATGACTACTAGCCCCCTACGTTTCTACTATCAGGGCAGGCGGACCATTTGAGCCCTGACTGTGCAGGGATATTCAGCACTGAACCCAGTCTTAAAGCCCAGTAGCATTCCCTGAGTGTTTTTCTGTGTCTCCTGGGCCCACAGCTCTGCCTGATGGCCACAACTCTGAGCATACTCAGCCTAGCCAGGATGGAATAGGTGGGAAAAACTTGTCAGCATTTTGCACAGACCGACTGACTTGTCATTTGAGGTGGAGGTAAGGATGACTTGTCTTCCTAGCCACCTGTGGAGTGGGACTCCATATGCATTTCTGAGGAGAACATTCAGCAGGAACAGTTAAATGTATCAGTATAGTCAGGGCTGAACGTCCATCCCAACTAGCACAATCACTTTGCAGACAGTCCCCTGTTTCCCACTGACCAGCCTTCTTTTTGTAAACATTTCTTACTCATGGCACATCCCAGAATGCCAACCTTCTGGTAAATTCATTAATTACTTGAGTGTTTGGTTTTGGGTTTTGCTTTTTTCCCCCATTTCAACATTAAAATAGCAAGTGTCACTTGCTATATACTCAACATCGAATAATGAAGAGACTACAGAAAGAACAGAACAGGAAAATGTTGAGTGCACTATTAATATACCATCTCTAACTTGGAGGATAAAAGATCCTGATGAACAAAGGGCTGCTTGTTGATGTTAGGAAGGCATCCATCCCCCAGCTCTGTGTCCTGTTTCTGTGGTAGCAACATGGTCACCTGAGCCAAACGGATGTCCCAGAATGAGCAGAACTTAGGCTGGACAAGTAGAACTTACTATACATCACAGTTACCTCTGCCCTATAACTCAGATGTTATCTAGAAGGAGTCTTCTTTTCCAGTAGGTAATTTATTCTTTCAATTTTTCTTAGGTTGGGATCTGATTTCAAGTTTTTACTTTTGCTACTTTATTTTTTTCTGTTTTAGAAAATTAAATATGAGGCAATAGTCTACCAGAGAAATTGTTTCTTATAATATTAGCTCTGTCACATTGAATAATTTTCATTTTTAGCTAATCAGTTACCCCCCATGGAAAGGAGTCATAACAATGATTTTGAAAGATGTTTCCTGTTGGCATACTCTTCTTACCAGTGTCACAACTTTCCAGCACTGCTATGCCTGTCTCCCTCCCCATACCTTTTGTCCTTGAAGTAACATGTGAAGATCAAATAATAATGAAAGTGCAGAGAGAAATTCAGGCTTTGATTCAAAGTAAATGATAGGTTAACCCTGAGAGACAGGGACTCAATGAGCTCTTGTTGCTTTCAGAAAACAAAGTAATGGCTTTTCTGTGCTTTTTTAAACATGATTTGTAAGAATTATGCGGCCATTGTGATCTGGAAAAGGTAATCTGTTGGACTGAAACACAAAGACAGCAGTTTAGGGTCTGCCTATTTCTTCTTCCTTCCAGAGAACAACAGTGATTTAGCAGAAGAAACCGTGTGCTAAAGAAAATCCCCTCTACCAGGCTGATATTTGGCTGTCCACAAAAAGTCACAGCCCATATGGCAGGCTGGCATAGCCCAGCTGTACCTATGTTAGGGTAGATTCATCTAGTTTGGCAGTTACTTTTGCAGCCAGAGTCCTGGACTGCTAAGGCTGCTGAAAAAGCAGTGCAGCACTGCCACAGTTTGTACCCAGATGACAGATATAAAATTGACACTGATGGCTGCACTGCACTTTGTAACATAACTGCATAACTTCTTGCCCTGGGAGTGATCACTTCTGAATAGACTTGAGACACAGTGATAGACCGATACAAAGATACTGCTGTCTGTGCTGGATTTATTCTGTCATCGAAGGCAGAGGGACTGCAGGTTTTTTCCCGCTGTGCTGCCAGTGCAGTAAAAAAAATCTCTTTGAGATACAAGATGGGGAGAGGGATAGCAATCACTTTTGCCAGCAAAGGGATCTCAGTTTTTTCTATAAGATTTAGACAGAAACCACCTTCTCTACAAGAAAGCCCTTATGCGTGTTTCCTTGCCCCTTTCCTCCTTTTTTCCTGAAATGGTAGAGATATTTGAATCTTAGGCACATTGCTAAGACGTAGATTAATTTCCACAGTAGTTTCAGTTGATATTTGGCAGCTCCGCTATCTCTTGCTGACTTTGAGTCACCATTGTTAGCAACTACTGTAACTGTTTACTGCTTTTAGTACAGCAAATTACCACATGGTCATATATAGAAATGTGTGTAGACTGGAAACCTGAAATCTGCATATAAATTGGCAGGAGTAACTATGATTCTCTTAAGACAGGACTGTAGTTACTAGCTGGGTTTTACTGCAGAATCATAGAATCATAGAATCATCAGGTTGGAAGAGACCCACCGGATCATTGAGTCCAGCCATTCCTATCAAACACTAAACCATGTCCCTCAGCACCTTGTCCACCTGTGCCTTAAACACCTCCAGGGAAGGTGAATCAACCACCTCCCTNACATCCTTCTTATGGTGAGGGGCCCAGAACTGCACACAGCATTCAAGGAGCGGTCTCACCAGTGCCGAGTACAGAGGGAGAATAACCTCCCTGGACCTGCTGGTCACACCGTTTCTGATAAAAGCCAAGATGCCATTGAGGCCAGGTTACAGGGAGAGGTCACTTCTCTCCTTGTACTCAAGCAGTTTTGTCATATTGCCATGGACCCCCATCTCAGCTGCTGGGGTGGGGTGCAGGAGGAAACTAAGTCAGTGCTGCTCCAATTGTGAAGGCTCTGGACAGGAATCCAATGTCTCCATATTGTGGCAACAGGACAGGAAGAATCTCTTGACTGGTGGAACATCCAAAGACATGACAGAAAAATGTGGCTGGGCTCTTCTTGGAGAGCTCTATTAATGTCGGTGAGCATTGCCCGTATATTTGCAAGCTCTGAGGACTACTGTATTACATGCTTTGATTGTAAATAAACTATATTTGAGGGAATGTTCATGAATTGGGAAGGAGGCCTGTGTGAAGCCTGTAGGAAGGACTGTAAGTAGGACATGAAAAGGAAATCAGTTAGTCATGTCAGCCTATAAAAATGAATGTATTAACCTTACTCAGGTGGGCAAACCACCTTATCTAACCTGGAAAAGGAACATGTTTGTAAATGATATGTGTTCAGTTTTAAAACAATGAACCAGGCTGCTATAAATGCCAGAGCTGCAACAAAAACTTAGCTGCAATATTTTAATAACTGTTTATCTCAATACAATAGAACTACTTAGTTGAGAAAAATCTTATTTCCCTCAACAGCCTTCTTTGGGGCTTTATGTGAAAGGCTCAGTGGAAGAACACTGGGGCTGAGAAGTCACAAATTGGGTTCTGAAGAGCACCTTAAGGTGTTTCTCTCGTGATTTCTGAAATCCATTACCATGCTTCCTCAGGTCTCCCCATCACAATTGTGCTGAAAATATCCTTTTTGTGCTAGTAGGAAAACCTATGTAATGACCCTTTTATCTGACAGTTTCCTGGACCTGTGGAGTGTATTTCAGTGAGCTAATGCAAGACACATGCTCTCTGTAGGTGTCTAGGGTAACAGAAAGAGATTATATCAAGTGCTTAATAGGAGGCATTTTCCATTTGCAACACTCAACTTCATTTAGCTGTAATGCATGAAAAAATTGACCCACGTGGGTCTTAAACCAGCCATTTAATTGTACTCCTGAAGTGTCAATGTGATGAGCATCACAGATTTTGGCACTGTTGACACTTCTTTCAAGTAGATGACAGTTTGAAAGGATGGTAGCATATCCTTTTATCACTGCATCAGATAGATATGCTACTGAGTGATGGAAACAGCTTTACACACTAGTAAGTGACAGAAAAGAAAGTGATGAGGAAAAGGCACAAAAGGCAAGACAAATTAAAATAAATAAAAGCATTACACATACAAGAATTCTCAAAGCGTCTCTGATAAATTCACACTGTGAATAACCAGTACAATTGACCAACAATTGTCAGTGAGAAAATGAAAGAACTTCCTTAAGGCTTCCTCAGAAATACTGTTTTCAGTGTCTTTGCAATACTGGATCTTGGGCATGTACAATGGTAAAGCTGAAGGGAGACACAGACCTTTGACAAAGCTTGAGAAGAGTAGCTGTGACAGCACAGACTATGACATTCCAGCTGATGTCCTCTCCCACAACTATTTTTTTTATTAAAACATTTTGTTTGTTGGTCTGGGCATCTGAGCCCTTGTAGAACACAGTATAGTGCTTTCTGAGATAGCAAAACCTAGGAATTTTCTGGAAATTAATTTTTTCAGTGCCAGAAGCAATATTTTCCAAAAGTGGACTGTGTCAGAACAGCAAAGGGAAGGGTAAGGAAAAGCTCTAGCTGAGGGTCAGCAGGACCACAGGAATCACAAACCTTGTGATTTTAAGGGGCTTGGATTGCTATGGGGAGTTGCTGAGCGAACATTTATCTGAAAATCCTTATGATTTTCAACACATTGTGACATTGACAATATGTTTTCTCATGTCCCCACATTATCTGTATAGCTAGTACCTTGTGAAAAACTCAGCTGAGACTGCAAAGCATGGAAGACACAGCACTATTGAGTCACCTGAAATCAGGCAGTTGAATTTCCATATTTATCAACCTAGACAACTGAAATATGCTACCAGCTCAGGAAGATCTCAGTACTTAGAATCCATTGTAGCATTTCATATCTCAGGTTCTATAATTGTTTATTGCTTCCTCATTGTGCACATTCAGGGTGCAAAAAACAGAGTTTAAATGCAGATGATACTAATTCAATCACATGCAGGAACCTGTCTAGCATAAGTATGGTAGCTTATCGCTGGCTATCAACTAGTTGTCAGATAACTTGTCAGAGCGAGAAAATACATTACCATTGTAGCAATAGGCTTCCAAAAAGCATTAAAATGGGGCTCTAGAAACTGTTTCTGTGTAAAAAAGCTGTCTGTGTCTAAGAGAGCTTTTGGTTTCTTTGTACAAATTAATTTTAGGAAGGGATAAATCTAAGGACAGAATTACAGCAAAAATAAAATTATTTCCTCAACTAATGTGCTTGTATTTTCTTCTTCCTACCCCTCAAAAAGGCCTCTAATGCTCTCTTTGGAGAGAAACAGGAATGCAAACAACATTGATCTGTCAGGCATGTAAGGTGAGAAGACCTTTTTTCTCTCTTGCCACAAAGAATGAACCACAGAAGTTCTAGGGAACCTAATTATGTCACTGAGAAAGCACCGAGGTGGTGATATGTATGTTTTCTTTAAGCTAACATGACATTTGTGAGAGCATTATGCTATTTAAAAAATGCTGCAAAACTCAACTCAGGTCTATTTTTTAAATGATAGATTAAACAGAAAAACTATGGTTAAGTATTATTCAAATCACTTTGCCACAGAGGGTCAAAAAGCCAAATGTCAGTTTGAAACTGAACTCCTATGGAAGCTGAGCCAGGAAATAATAGATAAAGGGATGTATCACTATGTAAATCATAGAAGTCTGAGATATCCTGATTATCTTTTTCTTATTGTTGTTAAATCACTAGCAAAATGCAACTCAGTCATATTGTGTTTCATTATAAAACTTTTGAAGAACCTGAGGCAATAAAAGTATGTAAGTTTATGGTCCATATGTGTCCATGGAGACTTAATGGCTGCTTTATACAGATTTAAAACAGTTGCAAAAGGGCATCGTGGTACTCAGAGCTGCAAAGCCTTAGACTCACTGTACTCCAAATCAGGAGATGGTGACTCTGTGTCTGCCCATCTAAGGCTAAGCGTGTGCTTCCTACAGGCTTAGTGATCAGAGGTAAGAAGTTTCTCACGGGATCCACAACACCCATCTTACCAATGAGTCCAAATTAAAAACTAGGAGGAGGGTACTGCCAGAATATATGAGACAGGTTTATAAATGTCGGCACTGTATTGAGGACTGTCTCGTGTCTGTGTAGAAAGGTGCAGGACCATCACAACAGGACATGCTCCTGCCTCCCAGGTGCTAGTTCCTCTGCCGGACTGTGATTGAAGACCAGAAATCTTCTTATTCATCCATGTCCTAAGCACAAAAGAGCAGACTGGCTCTGTTTTCTTGGTCCTCTGTGGCACAGCTTGTGTCTCTGACTTATTTTTTACATGAGGAGGAGGGTACAGTATTTTTAACAATGCAGGAGATTCTGTATATTATTAGCAAATTAAATACCACAACTATAGGTTTCAATTGTTTACAGAGTGAGGATAAACAAGAAATTGTGTCACCTGCTTTCTGAGAAAGTGTTTTTGTAGCAAAGGTAGTACAAAAGCAGTATCTACTTCCTCTACTTCCTCTCTCTCCTCCTTCTGAGTGAATGGAGGGCTATTGATGCCATTTAGGTGTTATTTCAGCATACTAAATGAGATGGGCTCTTCAGGAGACTGTGGTGGGGGCACCTGCCAAAACGGTAGGTGAGATGAAAGTTCAGTGCACCTAAGATGGTGGCTTATGTAGGTGCATGCAGTACTAAAACTTCAAACAGTTATATGGACTTGCTATGGAAATTTAGGAGGCTGCCACCCCTAAAATGCCTTGAAAAGAGTGAGTAAGGCTTTCTTGGATCTTGTTGTTGGAGTTATGTGCTTTACCTCTAAGTCACATTTGACGTGGTAATCTTTTTTTTTTTGATGTCGCACTAAATGCTTTGCTGTTGCAGGAAAAAGACCTGTACTGGAGAGAACCTGAAGCTGGTGGGTTCAGAATCATAAATTATAAATTATAAATCTTATTTTAACAAGGAACAAACTCCCTTTTAGAAGTTACTATGGCATTCTTTCTTTTATGGTAGGAGTCAAACCCTTGGTAGAGCACATAGGGACATAAAACTTGGTATGTAGTTTAGTAGCAATAATGAAAAAGATGTAAACTTCACTTCAAAATAAAGTATTATGTACCCATAGGTTTTACATTTTGTTTATTTATTTACTATTTGTGGATTGTTAAAATCCTTAACATGGAGGTACAGTTCTGTGGGCAGTATATTGAAGGCTATTTATCTTAAGTGTGATTCTCTTTGTTTCCTTCCAGAGATTAATAATGTTCACTCTTCCAGGGCTCCAGACAACACCAGTGCCAATCTTTTAAAAAAGCTCCCTGTAGCCTTCCTCCTCAGTTTTTCCAGATTCTCTTAGCCAGAGGCAGGTTTTTATTTTTCACAATCCTGTTGTTTTTATGGCAGTTATATTCAGATACATTTTTCATTTTCCTTTACTTAGAGCTACAGTTTGAGACCCTAAGGGCTTCCAAGAAAAAAGCAAAAATAGCATGAGAAACAAGCTTACAGACGGTCTTTCTTCAGTCTGGATAGAAACAGAAAGATCCATTTCATTTTTTCATTCTTTTACCTCTTCAGAGTCTTCATTGGTTTTTTGGAAGTATTTTAGAGACAGAATCTAGATTTAAAAATCTTTTCTTCATACCTCTCTTTGAACAAAACCTGTCCATCTGTGGATTCAAGTGTAAACCTATAGCCGCACTTTTAACATGATTTCAGCACCTCCCTGCTATTTACAGACACTGCTGTAGCTCTCTCCTTCTCAACTCCTCTCCAGCTTTCTTGCTCAGGGCTCTCCTTTGACACCTCTCTACCAGGCACTGCATTGTCCAGTACCTACTTACTATTTCATCTGGCATATTTTTTAACCAAATTCTCAAAAAAAACCCTTAACTTCAGGTTTTATCTCCCTGGATCTCCTATACTTACTTGTGCTGAACAACTTCCAAGCACACATTCCTAGCTTACCTTTCAGGCTTGAATCAATCCTTTCCTCTGTCTGGCTTTGCACTGCACATCCTCTTCACAGTGTACTTTAGGAAGCTTTTCTTTTCTGCCTTGATTTAGTGCTGAGGGATGCAATGTTTAGAGAGGAAGGCCTGTAAGGAAGCACCACTGATCTAAATATGTTTTTAAGCATGGACCAGATCGCTTCATGAAAGGAAATCATGAGAGACAGAAAGAGCAGGAATCATCAGTCAAATAAACTGAAAAAGCTAAAGAAAGTGTTTTGTAAAGGGATACGTATCTGCCTTTCTCCTTAAGCCCTCCCTTCTCAATGGAACAGATGGACCATTCTCAAAAATAAACATAAAAAGTAAAAAGAATTGTGAGCTGTGAAGTCAAATTCCCATTTTTACAAGCATGTAAAGAGCTGGAGGTCAGAGATAGTGAGGCAGAAGGAACTATATTAGCAGCACAGGCAGAATGGTGTCAAATGAGGTGGTACTTGCCGGATGCCAAATGATTCCCCGGCCACAGTGTTTGCCGAGGATCAGGAGGGAAATCTGCCCCAAACAGATGTTTCCTGGGGGACAGAAAATGAAACATTAATGAAAGCACTGGAGATACCTAATCATCAGAAAAAAAACCTGTCTCTGGTGGGAAGAAAGTTGTACAGAAACTGCTCCTGTGCTGAATATCCTTCAACTCAAGACAGAGGCTGTGATAGCAGATTGGCTCCTCTGTGCCTTACAAACACAGAAAGAGCATGCAAGAGTTTGTGCTCTAAACTAAACATAGGGAACACAGGTCGTTTCTCATTCTTATCAAACTACTACAGATGCTACTACTACTACTAAAATAAAAATAAAAAAAGTTCATCCTGGCCTGATGATCACCAGATGATTTTGAAAGGAGCCATTTTTAAACCAGATCAGTTTCCTGCACATATAAGGTAATAAAGCCACTCAATAATAAAGAATTGGAATGACTGCACTTAGTATCTGCTGCCCAGAAAAATGCAAATATCATCACTGCCTTGAATTCAAACCTGGAAAACTGCTAAAATATCAAAAAGAAACATGACTTTGTCTAATGACTAAAACTTTTAGTCCTTTCTCCAAGTAATGAGTCTGGTAGTATTAGTGTAATATGCTTCATAGTCTTTGAAAAATAAACATTTATGGTTTAGATGCAATCTAAATGAGCTTGGAAAGTAAAATAATTCTTCTTTGGCTTCAAATTAGATGGATTTGCCATGTCTGAACATTACTGCTGCTTAATTTAAGATGACATATCAGCCTGGCATTTTCATTTTTAATGTGGGAAGATGCATTTATGAATAAGACCTTTCATCTCAGGGACAGCAGTTTCAATTTTTTTTTTAAAACTAGCAGCAAGGTCTATTTAAATGGTGTCTCATGCACTGCTCAGTCTGGGTACTTTGAGAACATGTAAATTCATCTTACTTATGATAAATGAACCCATGAATAGCAATACTTCCATTTTTTTTTTTCTTCCTGCAGCTCTTCATGCCAGCATAATTAATTATTTAAGATGAAGTATTTCTTGCATGCTTTGATTACAGTGAAGAAGGTGTGCATTTGATTGACATCCTTCAAATATTTCTGGCCTGACATTTTCATCTCATAGCCTCTAAAGGATATAAGCATCATCAAGGCAACATGCAGGAAGATTTTTCCTCCCCAGGTACAAACCCAAAAGCTATCCTAAACAGTGCTATGGGAAAAGTAGCCCGAAGATATTTCTAGCCTCGTCTCCTCCATATTTCTGATAGTATATATAAAATTACTGCTGCTTTGGCCACCGGGAACTGAAGCAGAGTGGGAGGCAAATTCCTCCTGTCTTTCTTGAGGGGTACCCTTGAAGCACGTGAGACCATTGAGCCTAGCACAAATATAGCAAACAGACCCATATTCACTCCAAAAGGCATTCTCCATTTTATAAACCAGTGTGGAAGTTAGAGCACTACCTGAGAAAACAAATTAGTTTGAGTCCAAATCCTCTCCAGGCTAGGGCTATCTCCCTGAAAATGTTCTGCACCACCAAGCTCCAGGCCAGCCTGTGGTGAGGAGAGAGGCAATCTCTATTTTATCAAATAGTAATTGGATCTGATGGGTAGAGATAATCCCAAACCCACCTGCACAAAGGGATTTAACTGTTACAATACAGCTGTATATGGAGTGCCATGGGGGTGGTGAGGTGCCCAAAGCATGGCTGTGCTGCAGACTGGAAGCATGTGGAAGGCTTTGCTCATGAAGCAAAAGTGAACTCACATCTTTTGGAAGACTCCCAATGACGTTGACTTCAGTAACATACCAATTCTCAGCACCAACGTAAGAGGCGCATTCCTCACTTTTTCCTGTGGTTTTCAAATATCTGCTCTCTGCTTGAAACAGGTGCAGAAATGGTTGACCTACAGTTCCAAATCACATTCAAAAAATGACATTGCAATGTCTATACCAAGATATCTTAGCAGAGTAGAGTAGAATGTAAGCTTAAGCAGACAGAAAAATAATATTCTTTTAGTAACCTCTTTCCTAGCAGTTGGTAAGCAGGAATAGCATCCAAACAACAGTCACAACAAAGTCTTACCTGTGCATTGAACTTTGTCAGCACTTACCAGCAAGAGTTTTGTTATTTGGGAGCCGCATTATAAAATGCAGTAGCCAAATTATGTAACGTGCTAGAAATGCAACTGAATGGAAGCACATGGAAGGGAAAAGCTGCAATGCTGGATTATAGAACAGAAGATGACTGGTTAGAGAATGTAATTTTATCCCTTGTACATGCCGTGTATGCCACACATCATTTTGAAGAACTGCTTTAGATCTGGAGTGAGCACTTTGAAAATTTGAGAAGTGTTAGGGAGCTTTGTGACTGGGAAAAGATGACTGGCATCTCTGAAGTACATTCTCTCCCAAGGCTAGCGAAAGCCTCTTGCAAAAAGGCTGTATCCAGACTTATTCTTAATTTAGTGATGAAGGAATCTCCTGTTTTCATTCTGAGCTCATATTAGGCTCTTGCATGTAGAACATTGAAGCTGCAGCTCCACTGCAAAGTAACTGCAAAGTTGCTATGGATTTTATACACGCTGCTTCAGCAGTCTGTGTAAGAGGAGTATACAAAGCTCAGCTAAACCTGAACTGCCATAAAATATACCATAAAGACTTCTCTTTCTGTAATCTTCATGGAGCAGTAACAAGATTCTAGTTCAAGGGACTCGATATCAAGTTAGGGCTGTGAGAATTGCTTCTGTCAGTTATTTGCAGTTAAAGTGAATGTACAGTGGGGAAAAATATCAAACACTTTTATAGTGCCCTCATGACCATTATTCAAGAGCATTATTTATGCTAAGCGAGAAACAACAGTGTAAATCTAATGAGGTAAAGATCAGCCACTGACACTAGTTACCACAGATTTTCACCAGCTGACTTGCCTGCCTTTGGAGAGGCCCAAAACCCAAACCTCAGTGGTTGATGGTCTTCATGCCTGTGAGCAGTGCCAAGCCACCGTGTTAAGCTCTGTACTGCACTGATGCCTCTGCATCTCAGCTGTACCAGTATTCAGCCACCACTGGCTAGTCCTCTTTGCTTCCTAGGTGACACCACTTTGCCTTTGCTCAGACAGGTGACTGGTGTACGGAAGGAAACCTGTGGGTAAGCTCACCTTCAAGTCTTGCCCAACATAGAGAACGGGCTCCTTTGCAGACAATCCTATGCGAATATTTGCACAATTAAGTCCTGTGCATTGCCCAATTTTACTATTCACTAGGATGTCCTAAAACACCCTAAAAAGTGTTAAATAAGCTTTCTCACCAACAAGATACAGAAATTTTCCCCTCTTTCAATTGCTGGTTTATTATAACCTCATACATTTAGTTGGAGTAGCTGCAAGTGCTCCAGCAGAAAAAAAGAATATGGATGCAAAAAAACTAGCTCTAACAATTTTTTTATTGTTTTAAATTACCACAAACAGGAACTAAGTTAGACTGTCAGATTTTGCTTCTAGAAGCTGAACAGTCTCATAATGGCTGAAGTACTATTGAAATGAACTTAATTCTCCAAACTAGGATATGATTTCATTTTCCCATATGTCCAAAAACAATATAAGTATGAAGATTTCTTCTCAAAAAGGTTTTGAAGACTGCTAATACATTTAGAAATATCTATCCTTGTATTCTTCTGGATTTTTTTCCCTTTCTAACATGGATGAAGATTCTTTTTGACCTCCTACATTATAAATTTTTACGTCCATAGATGGTGTTTATTTGAATTCTAACAATTTAGATAGAACTCCTTTAATGCCTGCAGACATTTTATTTATAAATTGCAGTTACAGAGTACAGGGAGAAAGTACACAGCAATTTTATTTTATTTTGTTCAGTATCCTAAAATGTGAAAGAATTATAAGAATCCACCAGTCTTAGGCAGGGGACAAAAATCCCTTCAGGCTTGATATTTCAGATTGGCTTTCTACTAATGTTATATACATGATGCAGAGCTCATTATACTCAGTGAGATATTCAGAAGATTTTCACTTTTAGGGAGCTCTTAAAACTGTAGTTACGGTTAATTAATAATAAAATTAATTAATTAATTAATTAATAAAATAATCAACTAGGTTTTATGTCCAGGTCAGGTTTCTGATACAAAAAACTAGTGCTGAAAAACCCATATATGAATTCCGTGTAGTGACCTGGATTGACTTGACAGCTACTAGGATGAGAACAGATGATTAATCTGTCTGCAAATAGACCCTGAAGCTAGGTACTGCCTTACAGAGATCTCTTCTCCCTGGTTAGGCAAGTTTAGCCCTGGTGCCTTTCTTAGGTAGTGGAAGTTAAGTAAGGAGGACTTATATCTCCATTTCTTAGGATCAATGCAGCCATTTTTGCACAGTATAGGCTATTCTCTTTGTTTTGATAATTTCTAGTCATGTTAAGCCTTATGAGAATTATATACAGCTAAACCTTTGGGAAAGAGCATCAATCACATGACACAAATTTAATTCCTGAGACTTCATAGTAAAGGATACAATTCTGATTTATGCTTCTTCTAGTTTCTTGCACTGTGCCTGTCTTCCCCATGAAGACTGGTTCAAGATATTGCTTTTACAGATCAAATACCCATAAAAATAGGAATTTGCACACTAGTAAGTATAGTGTTCCTACTGATACTATATCCAATTTAAACTGTTCATTGAGAAACAGTATCCCAAACTGCTGCTAAACTTTTTTCAAGGTTCGTGTCACATGATTAAAGAAGTTTATTTCAAGTGATTTATAAGTGGTATGCATTCTCAATATAGTTATGGTATATCATTGGGCTGGATTCTTAGTTTATTTACCCTTTATTAGAAGTCATATTGTGGTAATGCTGCAATCCAAATTTTTGATTCTCAGACAGTGATATCTTGAAAGCACAAATCAGTTCTTGAACCTGGATCCCATGGGGCTTCAAAATAATGAAACCTCAAAGAAGGAGTCAGAACTGAAAAAACATGTCCTAGTTTTTTTGTGTTTACATCAAGTTATATATAAAAAGTTAATTTAATCATAATGCTTTCATAAGTACTTCAAATGATATTTCACATTTATGTTTCAGAGAGACAATTTGAATGAAGAATCCCATGAGGCTGTAGAAGTAAGACTATTAAGTATCTGTGTACAATATGTGAAAAGATCAAAGGGTAAGAAGAAGAAAAAAAAATCTGTGTTTGATGCTCATGCAGTCTGCCAAGAATTACAAATTGAAAATGAGGTTTGATCTGAAATATAATGTTCAGGAGTTTTTCCTACACATACGTAAAATTCTGCATTTTAATGAATTAGATATAAATTTTTATGGCATTTCATGTTCATTACTAATTTCCTTTCCTTTCAAGATGCTCAGGACATTTTCTTAATTACTAAGTAATACAAAATTTCAGGTAATACGTTTTACTTCAAACAACCACCTACTAGTCCAGCTGCAGAGCTATGGTTCAGTTCCTAAATTCTGTTTTGTAGCAGAATCATTTTACCTTCTCTTTAAATACAGCCCCACTCAGAGGATATAGCCTGGAAAAATTATGCCTTATTCCTGAGACTGTTATTATAAACTAATCAATTAAGATCTTAATGTGTAGGCTTTTTAGCTAGTTTTAACAAAGAAAAAAATATATAGAATTCAAATTGTGGTTTTGGTAACTGTAGCACCAACTGTGAAATTAAAATCAGGTTTTGTTTGGGGTTTTTTTTAATAATTTAGGGGGTTTTTTTTGTGAATGAAAGAAATTGCAGTCCTAAAAAAGTCAAAGCATGTAATCAGAACTTGTAAAATATTCCATTCTGTTTTATGACATCTCAACTCCAATCAAACAAACAGAGGCAGAAAGAACTAGAGACTTGATTGACTGTTTAAAGGAAAATCTGTCAGTTTGATTACAGGCAAGCGAACAGACACATTACTAAATGTAAACTGCATTTAATCTTATTATGCAAGCAGCTTTAATAACAAGTCACCAATAAGTTATGCATACTGAAATACTGGGTGCAACTGCATACAAATTTCTGACATTGAGTGCAGACTGTGGGTTATAGCTGGTTTCAATTGAAGCTTTCTAAATTTATTATGAAGCAGAAGGTAATTAAAAATGAGAAAGCATCAGAGAAAAAAAACACAGTACATTATTTCAAACAAAAATGGTACAGACTTCAAGCAAGTTGATAACAGTGGATTCTTGCAGTGCTGTGCCCATATGGTGCTTCTGTTCAAATATCTGCAGCATTTTTCTACTACCTCTTTGTTCTGGTTTCATTTCCCATGTCTAGATGTTTTTGAGATTCCAGATGATTCATTAATGCAGTATATGTTTGATACGAAGCTTGCACATGTTTCTTGGAGGTGTACTAACTGAAAGGAGAAAGTAATGTACTATTTTCCTCACCTTCTGCCCTGGGAGATAGCCTTATACTGTCCCCAAAAATGACAGGGTACACTACCAGTGTAAGTTCAAAGGCGGGCTTTGCAGTAATGACAACGGTTTTGCATTGCTGCATGTTGAGGGGAGTTTAGACTTGAGCTGCATTCTCCTACACCTTGTAGGATCCTGCCTTACCAAACTGGAAAGCCCATCTCTCACAGCTTGTTTCTTCCACCCAACTCAGCTAGCAATGCAGATAGTTATAGAACTGGAACTGTTTGAGTACAGCACAGCCGAGACAAATCATAGAATCATAGCATAGTTTGGGTTGGAAGGGACCTTAAAGATCTTCCAATTTCCACCCCCCCGCCCACCAAATCAGGCTGCCCAAGGCCCCATACAACCTGGCCTTGAACACCTCCAGGGATGGGGCAGCCACAGCTTCCCTGGGTAATGCTATCCAGTGTCTCACCACTCTCATTGTGAAGAAATTCCTCCTTATGTCTAGTCTAAATCTTTTCCTCTCCAATTTATACCCACTCCCCCTAGTCCTATTACTACAAGCCTCAGTAAAAAAGCCCCTCCACTGCTCTCTTATAGGCCTTTTTCAATACTGGAAAAATAGTTACAGGTCCTGGTGCATGTCACACAAAACCCAGGAGGGGAAACTGAGACTGGAGAGATGAACAGGGATAGCTTCAACAATATTGTGTTCAACATTAAGCAATTCTGTTGTAAACTTTGTTGTGTCAGCTCAAAAAAAAAGTATCTGGAGGGGAAGCTGGCAGAGCCAGGAGATCAGCGATCATAATATGATTACATTCAGGGGGGAAAAATGGAGAATAAGGGCTAATTTTCTCAGGCTGAAGGAAATTAGGAGAAGTGGTGATTATTATCTGCCAGACAGTGTCATTTTTCTGGCTTCTCAGAGGACCTTTCAGAAACTTATACTAGATGATTAAAAAACTATGGATGTACTGTTGAAAAAATGGCATGTTTTGCTAAAAGCTCCTTTTATTCAGTAGCAAAATAAAGATGAAGATAAGTTAAACAACAAATGTTGCAAAGAGGAAAGGGAAGAATAGGCAGCAGTCAGTGTAAACCCAGTGCAAGCTTTTGGAGCACAGTAAAATGAGAATGAAAATCAAAAGGTGAGAACTTTGGGAAAAAATACGATTGTGTGGCAATGTGAGAGGAAATATGGAATTAAAACAACTGCATTAGGAGTAAAATAAATATTAGTGATACTGTCATGAGACATGAGAGCGATAGCATGGCTAGTAATGAAGCAAAATTGTATAGTTTTCAATAAATAATATTTAGATTTTGTTTGGAAAGAAATAGTATAGTTCACTAGTTCATGAAGAAAGGAGAAGATGTGTTTATTATTCAAAAGGTACTAAAAAGAAAAGTTATTTTAATTTACCAGTTGTTTTTAAACTAGTTGGCCTGAGTAACCATCTGCATAGCAGAGCTGGACAAGGAGACCTCTGACTGATGTACATACCTTCACTACTGCTAACTCATAGCACTTAATTCCCACAGCAAGTGTTCAGACCTGGCCAGCAGCCTGTTGTAGGCAGCTGTAGACCACAGTTATTCTGACTCCAACCCCAGGCAAATATAAAATGGATTACTAACAATCAGACCAATGAAAGTCACTTGACATAATTTGATTGCAACGAGACTTGTCAAAGCAAACCTAATTTAATTCTTCAGTGAGGTTACTTGCTGGCTGATTGCTGTACTATATATACATAATAGATGTAACGGATGTGGTTTTGATCCTTTGTCATCATACACACACACTCTTACATATTCCCTGGTTGAGAAATTGGCACTGTTACATCAATAACCTTGCACTAAACTGTTTTAAGATCTCAAAGGGCAATCCATGAGAGCACCTCTTAAGTCGTTTTCACCAAAATTAGTGCTAAGTGATACTCTCTGTCATTTCTACTTGTGTTCTAGAAGGAAATACAAAATCATTCTTAATGTAATTTGGTTAGTTTAAGCCTACATACAGGAATGCATCTAACGATGTCTATAGAAATGAGGGCAAGGTACCAACAAAGAATGCTTTCAACAGAGCATAAGCTGAGTCCAAATCATTTTGCAGAGCCAAAAGAAAGCCTGTATCTGTAGGAACAGGGGATGCAGGCCATGCAAATAGACTGACCCTCTGTCCTAGCACAAGAAGCTTTGAAAAAAATTTAAGTATATTACATGAGAAACTGAATATTACTACAGAAGGCAACAGTCCTGGTAAGAACATTTTAAAAAGAAAGTAAAATTATTTGGGACCACAAAAATTATTAAAATTATTGAAAATTATTAGGTTAAATGAAATTAAAATGTATTAACCTCTCCCACAGTGAAAAACTAACAGCCTGTTAGTTTGTCAAAAAAGGGCTGAGAATTGACATAACCTGAATGCCTTCCCAGGGAAAAATGCAAAAGAACTCTTAACTTCAGGAAAGATCAGCACATCAATGGTCAATGATTGAATGTTGAGGCCAGCCGCAGTCATTTGATAAAGAAGGCACGAACTTCTAACAGTGACAGGCCTCAGCCACTGGAGACAGATATTAGAGGAATAAATTTGATAACCACAAGTCAGGATTAAGTGGCTTTCTGGAAACTCTGCTTCAGTTAACCGCGACTAACTGGTCTCCAGGCAGGGATAATGGGGCCAATATCAAGCCTTTGTGTGCAGATAGCCAGACTGGTTGTTTGAAGGTTCCTTTCTAATCTTAAACACTACAGCCTGGCAAGACAAAGGATAAATATCAGACGGATAAATGCCAGAAGTATTAGACAATAAACAAACATGTAAATAATAGGGATGATACTGGCAATTAACTAATCTTGGATAAACACTAGTATAATTTTATTTCTGCAGAGCTCTTAAGCATGGTTTTGGCTTAGTATGGGTGTTTAAGTCTTCCACATCTCAACAGAATTTAAGTACCTATTGAAGGTTAAACTCTAAATTCAAGATTATCTCAATCAAAGTTTTACCTGAATAGGCTGCAACACTTTCTTTTTGAATGTTGGAGAGTACCTTCTACCTGATTTGTCATTTGACACTGATTATGACTGATTTTCCCTGTCTTTAAAGAAAGGAAAACCAGACTGAATCCCATGTTTACAGTAGTTTAATCTTCTTTGTAGCAAAGAAATTATTAAAACAGAGGCTTGGCAAAGACATCAAATAAGATGAGTACAATGGCAAGAGATTAGATTTGGAAATGATGTTTTGTGATCTTACTTGAATCTCTGTAGAATGAAAGAGTGTGAGGAAACCTGGATAGTCATACTTCAAAATCATTCTATTTCAATATGTTCCACAATATATTAAATATACAGGTTTTCACTCTGTATCAGGCACATTTGTTATTTGGTAAAACCAAAATGAATCCATCATAATTTCTTTTCTCTATCTTGAAAATGATCCTAAGCAAGATATACTAATTAACGGCAATGGAGAACAATGATCTATGCCAGTTGCGTCTCTACACTTTTCTTGCAAAAATATACAGTAAGAATTTTCAAAGCTTCTCACTTTGGCCTCCAGAAGTCACCAAGACTTTTACATTAGAATCAAGTGTGTGGAGAGCAAGGGTAGCTGGAAAAATGCCACGGCGAGCTTCAGGGTTTCATTTGTCTTGTTTTGGACTAGGACAAAAAGAAGTTACATACCTAAAATATACTGTATGAAGAAAAAAAAATAAAGCAAAATTTGAGAAGTCATGGCAGTCCAGCAAAGTTCCCACTGACTATGAGGAGGGGAAACATAATTCATATTTTTTAAAAAGGAAATAAAGAAGGCCTAGGGAACTACAGGCTGGTCAGTCTCATCTCTGTGCCCAGCAATATCATGGAGCAGATCCTCTTGGAAACTGCTGAGGTACGTGTTAAATAAGAAGGTGATAGCCAGCATGAATTCACTAAGGACAAATATGGTGGCCTTATACGATGGGGCTAGAGCATTGGTGGATAAGGGAAGAGTAACTGACATCATCTACCTGGACTTGTGTGAAGCATTTGACACTGTCCTGCATGGCATTCTTGCCTCTGAATAGGAGAGATATGCATTTGACAGCTGGACCATTCAGTGAATAAGGAATTAGCTGGATGATTGCACTCAAAGAATTGTGGTCAGTAGCTCAATGTCCAAGTGGAGAGAGCAGATGAGCGGCATTCCTCAGGGGTCAGTACTGAGATTGGTGGTGTTTAACAGCTCAGCCCTCATGAGACCTCACCTGTAGTA
>WAAB01020298.1:1561-49161 GCA_013389865.1 Piaya cayana
TCCCAGTATTCCATGCGATTTTCTACGTAAATCTGGGGTATAATCAGGGAGTCAGACACTCCTCTCACTCTCTCCTCTTCTAGTCACTGTGTGAGAAAGGCCTGCTCTGCTGTCGTTCTGCTCGTGTGTAAGAGTAGGGGCCTTGTGGACTCTGAGCAGTGTGGAAGTGGCTTGGTGAAGTCCTGATATCTAAAAGGAGAGTGGTGATTTGCTGTCTGAGGAGAGTAATGATTTTCTCTTGTTAGCTTTCTCACTGGTTTTGGATTTTTAATTTCCCTTCGGGTAGGGGGAGGTTCCGGGGGTCTCTTATTCTCTTATCCTGTGTATATGGTATTGCAGTTGCATATAAGTGTTAATACATGTGTATATGAACATACAGCTTTGGTCTGCTCATGTTCAGCATTCCAGTCTCTCTTCCTTCTACCTTCCCTTGGGCTCATACAGGGGGGTGGAGGAGGAAAGACTGCTCTACTGTGGGGTTTGGGTGTTTCGTCAGGGGGATTTCACTCAAACCATCACAAGGAGCTGTGAGTAATCATGTCAAAAGCCTTGTCAAAGCCTAGGTAGACAACGTCCACTACTCACCCTGCATCAAGTAATTGGGTCACTTTGTCACAGAAGGTGGTAAGGTTTGTCAAGCACCATCTGCTCTATGTGAATTAATGTTGGCTACTCCCAATCACATGCTTCAACTGACTTGTGACAGTCATAACTTTCCCAGGGGCTGAAATGAGGCTGATGGGTCTAGAATTGGCTAGGTTCTCCTTGGAGCCTTTTATTTTTGGTTGTCTTCCAGACTGCAGGGATGTCGTTGCCTCTTCAGAACTTCTGAAAGGTCATGAAGAGTGGCCTTGCAACGGTGCCAGTCAGCTCTCTCAACACCCTCAGGGGGATGGACCTGGCTCATTCATCTGTATAGGTTAAGGTCCTGTAATAGTTCACTCATCAGTTCTTCATTCTCTGATGGTGGGTCTGTGTCTGCATCAACCTGGATGTTTGTTCTCGGAACCTGAGGCCCAAAAGCACTGGTAAAGATAGAGGTGTAGAAGGCACTGAGGACCTTGGCCTTTTCAGCACTATTGGTGCTGAAACTCCTCTCCTGTTTAACAGCAGGCCGATATTCTCTTTCCATTTCTGCTTGTTGTTAACATAACTGAAGAACCCTTTCTTGAAATTTTAGACATCTCTGGCCAATTGCAATTCAAGCCAAGCTTTTCCTCTAAATCAAATTATGTATGTAGGTATCTGATTTTGAACTTACTTTAAAAATGCTAAAGTCATACAATTTTCCCTCACATGTTTAAAACAAGAAATTATACAAGAGCCTTAATCATCGTTAACTCTAAATAGCATTTAATTAGCAACCTAGCAGCATTTACAATAATAACACATGAATAATTCCAAGGGGATTAAAAAAAAAAGAAAAGAAAATACTTCAGCATCAGTCTCACCATGATTCTTAGATTGGGAATAAAAATAAGTTAAAACTGAAAAGTCTTACGATGCTGTCAAGTCAGTTTATGGAATTTACAGCTAGTGGGCTGGGCGTAACCTGTAACCTCATTTCACATGCGCATACACATATTATTTTGTGGAGAGAGGTAGGCAGGAGGTGGAAAGTGTAACTCTGGACTTCTACACAGGAATGTGCAAATGGGTAGTTCAGCAATGGCAGAAGCAAAAGGTTTGTTTGCCTTCTAGCAAAGGAACCATTTTCACATCCCTGCTTAAAGTCAGTCTACATTTCAAGAAGATCAAATTTGCCCAACTAGGCAATGGCTGTCCTATTCACACATTGCACGTATGAATACATATACCTACCTTTCTACATATTTTCCCAACACGTGCACATGAACACACAGCTGCAGAGGGACAGGCAAAGATCAGGTTCTAACTTACCATCGGAGAATTTCTGGTGTTCTCCACACAGAAGTGTGACGAGCAAGAATGCTTGAAAACTCTCCAAACTTTCAAGCAGAAAGAGAGGATGCTCTGAATCTATAAAAGGTTGCAAGCAATTGCATACCTCTGGTGTGTGGCTATGGCTATTCACCTACCAGTATGGCTTGCTCGGGCATCTCCCAGGCTAGAAAAGCTTATGACTTTTTAAGGTTGCCAGATGAAGTACAGTGCCTATGTCTGAATAAACTTCTCTGTGTTTATAGAAGACTTGGTGGATAAACGGAACTTTAGATTTACTAAGAAATTTGATGTAATCCACTTCCAGTTGGAATGAAATGTGGAAATTACCTATGAAATAAATAAAGTATTCCAGAAATATCAAACTGATCTTGCCGAAGATTTGCCATCTGCTGTTTGAAGTCATACGTTTAAATGGACAAGCTGGGTGTAGTTGGAAAAAGCAGGAAAGATTTCCACTCTTAAGAACTTTTCTTTATATTTTAAATAATTCAAAGCTAAAACAACTTCACCAAGCCAAATAATAAATGTATCTATTAGACAATCTCTGACAGAAAGGTTAATTAGAAACATAAACTTTTTCCTGCTTAAGTCCAGAGATTATCACAGGTGCAATTAAATCTCCTCCTCCTCATGGGAATGCTTCTTTTTGGTCTTATGGTTTTGACCACTACAAAGACAGTTAACTTTTTTCAAAAAATTAATTACATCTTTCAAAGTTGTCCACAGAATCATCTTCCAAACTAGAAATAATTCTAATGTAAAATCATGAACAGATAATGGTTTAATTTTTGTAAATGTTTAAAGTATTGCACCAATTCATCAATAATCTATTGCTTTTACCAATGGACAGTTAAGTCATCTTCAACTGGTGTGTCTCATATTGTCATATTTCTGTTAAAAGTTCACCTGGAGACAGACATTTCCGTTGGCCTAAAAACAAAAAAAAAATCCCATTTGTCATAGTTTTTTATTCTGAAAGAAGGTACCATGATGTCTTGCTATGTCCTTGCCCATGGCAGGGTGGGATAGAAATAGATGATCTTTAAGGTCCCTTCCAACTGAAACCATTCTATGGCTCTATGATTCTACGGTCCTGAAAACACAAATCAATAGAAATCAGTACTTGTAAAAGAATAACACACAGCACAATTAAATGCTATATTCTGTGGGGAACTTAAAAAAATCACTTTAATAGGATGTTGAAGGTACAGGTGTCTTTTCAAGGAAGGTATACCTTTCATCCTTATTCTGAACATGGTGAGGATGACTATACTTCAGGCTTTCAGCCAGGGTCTAGATCTTGCTTTCTATATTGTAGTATCTCACATGCAGGCAAATTGTATAAGAGAAGGTGGTGATAATTCAGTATCATGGAAAAAAACCCATAAATTGCCAGCTAGGCAATACTGGGAGGAAAGGAACATCTTTTACAGCAGGCCGAAACTCTGAAATTTTATGTCTTTCTACAAGAAGTAACCAGAACCCACGTAACTTTTCTTGCACTTTTCTAATTTCTATTCCAATTTACTGTAAACCTGGTGAGATAAGACCAAATATGTATTATAGCTGCGGGCAGGTTTTAAGATTACACTGTTCTAAACACGTGAAAATCAAGATCCTTGATAGAAATGGTGATAAACCCCAAAGTCTGACTGTATAAGTAGGAGCTGCTATCATATAGACAATTTAATAAATATTTTAATTGTTCTTTCTTTGTCCTAAAACCATTATTCACTGCTAAAGAACTGTAAATCACAAAAAGTCTCAGAAGGCTTTTATTTGAGATACTTATATATAAAATACATATAGGTTTTAACTAATAAATAAATTTAATACCAGAAACTAGAAATTAAATTCCTTCTGTTGTTAGCCTGACCTTGCTTTAAAATACAATACTCACTTTAAGAAATGTGGCTGTTTGAACACATTTGCCATACTAAAGCAGTAGATCAAGACCTCCATGCAAAGCAAACCAGAGGGGTTGTCCTTTAATGAAAATATGGTTCAGCAACTCAATAAATAGACTCAGGAGGAGGATCTGTACCTAGTTTCACAGTTAGATCATGGAGTAGTATAGTGTGGTAGCAAATTAATTTTTCTCTTTAAACTTATTTTTCTCTTTTCACTTTGCTGTGAACTCCTCGGTGCAAGGCAATATCTCTGGGCTCAACTGTGCAGAAAGACACCTATCAGCTTCCTGGAAATGCTGGAGTAGGAATGAGATGCCTCTGCTCTGAGCTGCATCAGCCACTTTGATACCGCTCCCCCACTGTGAATTTTCCCTCTCCTGCTCTGCTAGATTTTTTGTGAGCAAGGTGGTGGTGGTGGGGCATGAGGCATATTCATATCTGGCTTGGAGGTAGAAATTGCTTATAGAAAAAAATAATGCCGGTTATTGTGATTTCTAGAGTTTCGGGTTCAATGTTGCGAGATTTCAACTGGAGGGATGGCCTCTGCTTGGGAAAACGACCTGCATTAAGTATTCAAATCCTATGGTGTTTGTAAAGGACAAAAGAGGAAAGGACTTTACCCCAGGAAATCTGCCCTAATGGACTGCAAACACAGCACAGTGAACACATGTGAAAATGGGGTAGACACAAAGAAAATCAGACAGCTTTTTCTCAGATTTTAACCTACAACAGGCTTTTCATGAGAGAAATAAGGATGGGGGGAAAAAAAAAAAAAAAAAAAAAAGGAAAAGCTGAGATATGGAAGGAAACCAACCAGAAACTCTGCAGCTTGAGTATGTTTCAAAACTTAAAAAAAATCATACTCCCCCGCCTTAGAGGTCCTGACAAGATAACTTCATAAACCAGCATTTTTGTACGAAGCATCCTGTCACTGATTGTCAGCAACTCTAAGCTTGTGTGCCTGGCAGAAATTAATTTGATGGTCCTAGCATGTTTCATACTGGTCAATAATTAATTTTATGAAACAAGTCCAAGTTCTCAGACTGTTTCCCTCCCCTATATGGAGGTGGCAGAAGAAGTCATGGTCCAGGCAGTTGTGACAATCTTGCCTGGTGCTTCTCACACAGAAATGCACAGGGGGCAGCTGGGAAGGGAAAATGACCTCCAGCCAAGGTGAGACTGTGGCTCCAAGGGCACACTGATGATTTCCACTGCAGAAGGGTTTGGCCCACCCTACATAGAATGGAGGGTGAAATCAAAAAACATATCCCTTGAATGACTGCGACTCAAAGTCACCATTTGCCTGTCTGGAGCAGGATAATTTGTCAGACACCAGCTGCTGTGAGTTCTGTCCTCTTGGGCACACTTGTTATTGTGTTACAGCCTGCCTGAAGAATGCGGGATGTCGTGGAACGGAAAACAATTGCAGCCACGTTTGCAAAAATAATCTAAGGACTTCTTTATGTGAGAGCCTCTACTGTGCAGTGCATAGTGTATCCATAATGCAATAGCCAATGTTACACGGGAGAAGAGGGGGAGGGGTAAGAAAAGCAGAGGGAGAAGGAGAAAGAGGAGATAAAAAACAGGCTGGCAACTCTGGGGAAGTGCTTTTGTGACCACACAATGAGATTTAAGACCGGATGGAAGTGGTCTCCCCTCTCACTTGCTCCCTTGCCGTGTCTCCTCTGTCTCTGAAAGAGTTACTTGGGAGGATTTCAAGGGTAGGTTTCTAGAGCGACACCATGTCTAATTATGTACAAGATGGAATGAAAAGGTGTAGGCCTGTCTTTCCAACTCAGAAAAAAATGTGGTGTCCTGCGAATAAGAAATGAACAGACTGACCTTTTCAGAGCTGCTGAAAGAGAAAACCAGATGTATTCCTCAAGAGTCACTATGACTGAAGGGTGATAAAGGCTTGCATTGTGCACTTGAATAAAAGGAAAGCTAACCAGAAAACAGCAGCTGATAATAGTCAGGCCAGGCTGTGCTATTGTCCAAGGCACAAATGTTCAGCATTGGCCTAGACCACACTGCTGGTATATACAGCACAGACTTGAGAAATAAAAAAAGGGGGGGAGGGGGAGGGGGAGAAAGGCAGCTTTTTTATTCCTGTTACCTACAGGAGATTGTGTGAAACTGCTACCAGTTATAAGACCACAGAGGAAGAAAATTATCTGGGATTGTTTCCCCACCACATACAAACACAAACACAAACATACACACACTCCATTTCTAACATTATGTTCCTGTAAGATCTGAATCTAACCATCTGCCAAATGAATAGACAAAAACCAGCTTGTCTTCCAGGCTTCAGATGTAAAGGGGTGGACAAAGAGGAAACATCACAGTGTTGAAGATGTTGGAGCTTTCTGCACTGCAAAACAGGGGTCTCCATAGCTCAGGACAACCAGTGAGAAACAACAGCAGCTTTAATTTACCCAATGACTAGGGGCTGGGTGGTGAACACTTGGAAGGCATTATCATCCCCCATATTAGGTAGCTGTCTGACACCACAATAAAATCTAGAGAAAAGGCAGGGGGCTGACAAGTGGGAGGAAAGGAACAATTTGTGTGGAAAAAAAAAATTAGAAAACCCAGAAAGCAAGTGCCAGCCCTTGGCATCTCCTGGTCTTTGGAAGCAAACTGCCTACTCTGTGGGCAGGAGTCACTTGCTTTAAGCCCTGCTGCTGTGACTTTTCTGGATTCTTCAGCATCATAGACCTGCCAAAGTCTCTCAGACACTTTTAAATGTCATGTCACTGTTGGAGAACCGAGGCAGGATCTGAGTGAGCAGATCTTACCCACTGGAGATATTTATTTTTAGAGTGGGCATGATAAGCTTCTGCCAGGCACCATCCACAGCCAGCCATGTCCATGCAGAAGTACAAATCAACCCCAGTGCTCACTGGGAGATCTTGCCTTTTCTTATTCAAATATGTTCTCCTAAATAACTCTTCAGGGCTGTTATCTGTGAATGTGGTGAGAGAAAGGTTCCTTGCTCCTCAATGCCCTTCCACAAACAACAGAAGTGCAAAAGAACTATGAGGCTGGGTTGGGTTGGTTTTTTTTTGTTTTCTTTGCACAGTGTTGGTTTTGTCCTTTACAAAATTAGTTCAAGGAGATTTATTACTAGCAATAGGCACTGACGGCTGGTCTGGTGCTTGTCTGCAGAAGAAGAGACAGAGTGTTCCAACTGCAAAGTGCTGCAGTTTGGCCATCAGAAGATGAGGTGGAGTTTGCTTCCTGGCTACTGGCAGCGTGACCTTGGGTGCATTCCTTCACCTCTCCCTGCCTACCTCAGTTATCCTAGGGCTTTTCTGCTGTGATTACCCTGGAGACATCTAATTAGTAGCGATATGGCTGCCTTTTCTTTCTGATCTCTGCAAGGAACCATACTGAGAAGATACCAACTCATCTCATGCTGTACCTGGAAGACCTATAAAAGCTCTAGCTGGTTAGCTTTATTTTTCCCAGGTCAGTAAAAGCAGAGATATTTAGCGGCTGGAGTAGATGGACAAGAGGAGAGAGAAAACGATTCACAGGCAAATTATGTATTCCTAGTACACATTCAGAGAATTAAGAAGCACATGTATACATACACGCACACACTCATGAGACTGAAGAAGAAGGCTGAATAACTTTCAAAACGCTTGCTGCATCTTGCTCTATGAGTGGGTATTGCTTGGCTATTTGTAAGAGACAGACATTAAAACCCACAGCACAGTCATTTAGAATTTCAAAGGATTCTTCTTCAGGGGGTGGAACACAAAAGACACCAGTTTTTCACATAATACAAGCAAGGTTGGGGAAACAGCAGCATGCCATTAGGTAAGACGGAGCAGAAAGCCTTTCTGGATAAGACTAAGATCTATTCATTCAAAGTAAAGAAGTGACCCTAATAATTTCTTATTTATGCATTTAACTATGTGTATATATGTAAGTGTATCTGTACTTACATAAAGATATATTTATGCAGCTATGTGTTCTATACCACTTGGAGAGAGCTTGAGAGAGGATCTGAAATGCCTACTGTAGTGCAGAAAATAAAAGGAGGGGAAAAAAACAGATTCAAAATTCATCACACATCATCCACGCATCTACACAAACATGCTCGCATTTCTTTCACTGTGAGCTTTAGGTGTCAATCAACAGAGAGCAAACAGCAAAATGAAAACCAGGAGCTCCTTCTGATGAGGTTTTATGATAATGTCCTCCAACATTTCCCTGGTTTGGGTTGGTTTTTTTTTTTTTCAGTGTGCTAAACTAACTATGGCTGGAGCAGCAAAGAATGCATAGCTTACACATGTAAAGCATTGTGTCCTCTGACATACTATTACACAGAAGGCTCACAGTTTCCCCCCACCCCTCCTCCCCTTCCTGGTGTTGATGAATTACATGAGGTGAATATCACAGATCTGGGGTTTTTAAACCGTGAGCTTAGGCAGCAACAATGACTGCAAAGCAGACACCGTTGTCTGAACCTCTATTGTTTCTATTTCAGGAGTGCATTGAGTGATTAGTTTGGGTAAGAGTAACATCACATTACCTTCTACAGGCTGGAAATGTCTTTTAAAACTGAAGCAACGCTGAAGCCATGTGATACAATGCTGTAGACAGAGCCAAGTGGAATACATCAAAGAGTGCCTTGATGCAGATGTTTCATGCAGAAGAAAATTAGGTCAGAGACCACTTCAATTTCAGCTTCTGCCAGGCTTGTTTGAGAGCTTCCAGTGAATTCCTAATGAATAGCTTCTAGGGCACTTTTCTCTCATTCAGTCACAAACTGCCACAGCCAGATGAGCTTTCCATGCGGAACTTTTTCTCATTATTTAAAATACTATTACTTTGTGTTCACAGATTCCAGAATCTTCCTTACAACAATAGAAACAACTCCCCCTCCGTCATCACCCCCCCAATAGAATATGAAAGAAATGGAAAAGGTAAGAAGAAAACACGATTGATACACAAAGTCTGCTACTGAATTGGGAAGTGGGGAGAGCAAATAAAAAATAAAAGCAGCTTTTTACCAGTTTGACGTGGTAAATAGATACTTGCTAAGTGTCCTTCTGAAACACAGACCTCTTTGAATGTCAGGTGCTCAGACTTGTGGAGGCAAAAGCAGCTTGCAGGAACCTAAGTGTTTTGTTGATGGCAGGTTTTTTGTGGGTTTTTGGTGGGTTTTGTGGGCTTTAGGAGGGTTTTGTTTGGTTGCTTTGGGTTTTTGTTGTTGTTTTGGTTTGGGGATTTTTTTGATAATACAAGGAAGATTTTCAGTCAAAGGACTTTAGGAGAGAAGTGACTTCCCCCAGTGATAAAGTTGTCACATCACATTCTTCTCATTCTTTACTAACTCCAAGAAAATTTTTTTCTTTCATTTAATGGCAAAGAGTAAGATGCTTTAAAGATGATTTTATAGCCTGTGCACATACCAGCTGGCAATACCTGCTATAGCTGTTGGCTCATTGCACTTCCAACCAGAGAGGTCTGCCTCAGACCTGTGCACAATGAGACTACACAAAACCTTCTGAGCTTCTGTTGATCCACAGTGTCCATCTCTCTCTTTCTCTCTCCTGAGCTCATTCCTCTTCTCTGAGCAGCTTTGGGGACCTCTCACAACTTAAAAGCAAGTAACAAGTGTGTTCACTCAGAAGTTTATATTAGGCTCTCCTTTAATGCTGAATATTGGCTGAGCAAAGCAGCTTGCAATTTCATACACAGCATACATCAGGGACTACAAGGTTAGACATATAAACAATAGCCTAGCACCTTCCTCATCAGGAAGAGGTCTCTAGCACATGTAATGTCAGTGGTTTTTTAAGTGTGGTCCACCTTCACTCTGGAATGTAAAAGCAGTTCAGGAAGCTGTGAGCCAGAGTCCAGGACACCAGTCCAGGCCCCAGCCCAGCGAAAAGTGACCTTTTGAGTCTTTCACATACATCATTTAATGCATGCTATTCCTGATTTTTTTCCTTCCTATGATCAGCAAGGGGCCAAATCTGAAGGTAGATTGAAATCTGTAATGACTGAGGTTGTCTAAGGAGCTAAGGATCTGCTGGGACATGACATTAACAGGACTAAGGGTAAATCTGGTTATTGAGATGAGAAAAACCTCACAGCCTAGACGTGCAGAAAGTCTTCACATAGCATTAAGGTCCTTTCACAAAATGAGGATAATCTATGAATAATTTTATCTTTCAATTCTGAGTGTCCTGTACTCCACCCGCATGTTGCATAGGATCAAACTGAGACCAATGACTCAGACCGTCATCGGAGAGAATCCAGAAACTGACATCAGCCTCAACATGTCCAGCTGTTGTTGTTCACTGAGTCGCAGACTCATGACAGAGCAGTGTGAAATCCCTTGTGTTCCCAGGGGCTTAGGTGGAATGAAAGCATAATATGAATTCACAGCAGAACAGAACTCTGTTCCACATCTCCTTTTCCTGTCCAGAACTCAAAGCCCTACAGAAGTTCATGTGTCTTTTTGTCCACTCAAAGCAAAACTACTGAGACCCTCACCCATCAAACCAGCATTTCAGAGGTCATTTGATGTTTTGGATGCTTCCAAGCCCACAGCATCTTATTAAACTGCTGGGATCTGATATATTAGACATTTTTCAGACCATCTGTAGATGGAATTTTCTGTTTTCTACTATGTCCAACCATGAGCACTCAGAAATGAAGGACCATATAACATAATTTCTAAATACAAGTTGCTTGACATGACCACACAAAGTTAAGGTCAAGAATACAGCCCTCAGCTGAAAGACATATGCAAGAACAGGACACCCCTGCTCATGTGCACTTCCACTAGTCCAGACAGCATGACAGTGGTTTGTTCCAGCAGCCACATCAAGAGCCACTCCTTTCTGGTGAACCACTTAACTGGGTAATAGTTAACCCTACTTTGCCTAGGGAAGCAGTTGCCCTCAAAACACCTCACCTGGCTGCTCTTCTGCTCTATTTACTGACTCTATAGCAGACCCATGCTTCTCTTCAGAGGCTGTTGTCTCTTCTGATCCTGATGCTGAGGGACTTTTAGGAGGCTCTCCTACAATCAAAGCCATCCAAGAAATTCCCATATACCACAAATCAGAGCATGGGTTTCTTTCCCTTACTCCATAATTTGAACTCCTAGTCTCTCTTTATGATCTCCCTACATCTGGAATGTTTGTGCCCTTCTCCATGAGGTCATTCTCTCACATCCTGAATTCTTAGAGCTTATCACAAAGACACTATGGGTTATCTAAATGGACCTAAATATACTTATTTTCCAACTCAAGTTCTCAGCCCTTGTAGCTCAACAATTTGTCCTATTTCACGAACTTCCCCAAGGACTAACATATCTCATATGCTTTTGTAACCTCCAACTTGGCCTAAAAATTCCATCATTTGAACGCCACCATGCAACAGGGAAAAATTTGTAGAATACATTAGAATTCAATTCATCATACATATAATTGAGACACTTCAATTCATTAGAAACTGCTGTGCATGTAGGATACTGTGGTGGAAAACTGCTTACAAAATTAAAACAAACCAAGGTAACCCACTTACAGGAATTTAGTTTTTCAAAGTAAACAATAAAAGTTGTCATATCTACTAACTGTTTCACATGGAGGGCAACAGGATGTGATCCTGCTGGCTTCAAAAGCAATGAAGTCCTTTCTTTTCTGACCACTGACTATAAAGATGAAAGCTTTCTTTCACAGCAGAGCAGATTACAACTTGGCAGAAACTATGACTACTTCTCATCAGTGTCCTGCCTGCAGTTCCGAATGTGGTTGCTTTCCTTACCCATTCAGCCACTGGTATCTTTAGGGATGATATCAGTTGCTGCAAAGTGGGGCTCTGTTGTGGGCAATTTTTGATCAAGCTCTAGATGGTGGACAACAAATTTATATTTCACACAGACAACTGGACAGTCTTGTAAAGGAACAAAAATGCCTGCTGTTTCCTAAGCAGTCCTTTTTCTGTTCCTAGTAGAGCTCAGTTTCTTGGCTTTACATAGCCTCTTTTGCTCTGACTTTTCCTGGCCATGTCCAAGAATCCAGGTAGTATCTCTGCCATTTCCCACTGAAGCAGTGGCCAGATCATTTCTTACTGCAGGCATGGATGGAGTAGGAGTGAGAGGAAAGCCTTTCTTCGATGTAGTGTTATCTACACAGAAAGAAAACTAGAGCACAGTGTTAATGACTGAGCTGTAGTCTACAGACATCACTGAATACCAGAAGGCTCAGCCCTCCATCGCTTTGGGTGGAGCCAAAGGGACTCCTACAACATCCAATGTTCAATGTTTTTTTTTTTATCACCTAATTTCCAAATAATCACTCATTTTCTATGGGTACTCACCCGTGCAGTCTGATTCACAATACTGGAACTCAGTTGATTTAAAAAAATTACTACCGTGCAAATTATTCATAGGTAAGATAAGAACAGTTTGCATAAAGAAGGGGAGAATCTCAAAGATAGGCAACACGTTGCCCATTTCACCACCAGCATAAATGGCAAAAGTTATATTGAATGAACTAATTAATCTGCTCATCCCATTGAATTAGGAATGTTTCAAAATAGCCTCATGACTGAGAATTGATCTAGAGCATATCAAACTGAGAGCCTTAGTAACATCAAATAGAACAACTCTCAGCAGAGACTTCACAGTAAAGGCCTTTACATTTATTTGACTGCAACCACTTCTGCTATAACTCTGAAGGGCTGATGAATACAATAACTCACCAGGTTTACCAAGGTGTGGACATTCCATAGGGGACTAGAATATACTGCTTCAAGGGGATGTTACAAGAGCTATGCAGCCAAATGCTTTCAGAGTCAATGTCAGCCATTGATGAAATGTGGCTAGTGGTCATAAGTGAAGATGATGTCTCAGTGACGTGGCTTCTTATCTGACTGCAGTTGTCTTCTGTTGTAAGACAGGGCTCTTCTGTCTTGTTTTCCAGCAGCAAGTGGAACAGAGGCAATATCAGTTCCCCTCCAAATGTAGATAGGCATGGAAAATTCAAAAGCTGTACTCAGAAGAACCTCAAAAAGCTGCTCAACAAACAAAGCAGCCAACAGTAGACGGAGTTCAGCAAAAAGCTAGCATTCATTTATGTTACTTTATTTTATCTTTCCTTTTAACTATCACACTTAGGTGCTCTCTTTTCCCACAAAACCTACTCCCTCATCTTTCTCCCACTGCTCTACTAGCCCTTGTTGTCTGCAGAATTTCATTCAGGATCCCTAATGTTGTAAATTAGGGATAAGGTGGAGTTTCTGTTTCAGAAACTTAAATTCAGTTATGTGCTGAAGCAGAACATTACCCCAAAATGCTTCACTATAAAAATGCTGAACTAAAAATGTTGGACTTTTTCTCAGTTCTCTACTCCTTTTCTTGTCTTGGGCTGGAGCAAGCTGGAGATACAAATCTACCAGTAATTTGAAACTGTAATTTGACAAATAAATGAATTTTTAAATGTTCCTTTATTTAAGGATGTCTATGTGGATCTGGTTCCAAGACCTATTCATTGAAACATATGGATATTTAAGTCATAACAGGGACTGATGGGACTGGCTGAAGTGCTTGGAAAAGAATGAATGGTAACAACAGTAGGGACTCATAAGACAAAATAGATTTAGAGAGACCTCTTTGCCAGCAAAGAAAACTGCAGAAATGTACTAGTGCCTGTGCAGGAACCTGATGACCCTCACATGTGCTGATTTGCAGCAGTAGGCTTCTCACCCTCATAGCATGCTTCTCCTGCCTCCACCTGCTACTCTCTCCCACCAGCTGCCAGGTGCTGACCCTTGCTCTGCATACTGGCAGACCTTCTGGTGCCTCCTTTCCAAACTGCAAATTAGCCTGAGGTTTCATATCTAATAGGCCTCCCATCCATCTTCTGGCTTATGAAAGGTACAAAGTAGCTTGTTTAGAGCAGAGGTGGCACTTACTAAGTCTTGAGACTAATTTTTTTTTAAGTCCCTGGTGGAGAATGGTATAGGAACATCTTGTGTTACACGAATGCTAACTCAAGAGGGTACTACTACAATTTCAACAAAGGGCTCATCCAGGCTTTCATCTGGCTTTGGCTCTAATCCTTCTTTCATCTTAACACTTACTAATGGGCATTGAATCTGGATATAGGTGATTCTTTAGTGCTTTTTAAGCCATTGTCCAAGAGGTGCTCTTTTCATGATTTTCTACCAGTTGAAGCTCTTGGAGTGCTGGGATATGCTCAGATCCAGATACAGCTTGGGTGGGCATGGCTAAAGGGCTTTAAAGCATTTTGGCAGTCATGATTGGGTCTGAGCAATCTTTTGAAGACATGGATGAACTCTGAATAAAAGACATATCCTATATAGGCTGGGAGTGATCAAGAAAAATCATACTAAGTCTCCTCATTCAGAACCTAATGCCCTGTTCACTGCAGGTCTTTGGGGTTGCTTGCCACAGTCACTGAGAAGGGTAACAGTAAAGGGCAGCTGGGAAGAACTTTGACATCTTCCAGCAGTGTAAGGGGTAGAAACACATGCTTATCATCACCGACAATTTGATATCATAACTCCACATGAAGTGATTTTTAGGTGAGCCAGCAATAAAGCAGCCTTCTTGCCTTGGTAAGCAGCAAGCTTTCTTGGTCATTGACTACAAAGAAACTTAAACCTTCAGCTGAATCAGGAAGAGCAGTTAGAGGAACCAAAAGGACATTAACAAGGGTTAATGAAATTCCAGCAGAAAGCAGCAATCTTCCCACTCCTTCCACAGCAACCATCTGTATGCCCTGAGGGATCCTCTTCCATAACTATCAACTTCCCCTTTTTATTTCTACAGACTCCTCATAGAAAGAAGTTTAAAAAGTCAACTCATAGGGCATATGTAAGTCACAAAGGATGCCAACAATTTCATTATACTGTTACTGCCAAGTACCCAAGATCTAGTTATAATGCAGACACACTTCAAAACTCCCAACTAACTCAGCTGTTCCAAAGGCAGGACACATTCCCTCCAAGCAGCAAATCATTGATAAGTACTGTAAGTCAACAGTTGGCTTCCAGCCTTCCTCTTAAGCTATCTACCCTGAAAACATGTCAGAATGGAGAAACATCAATTATTGTCTGGTAAACAAAAGTAGATTTTTTCTTATCCTTTCCTGTTGTTCATCTTCATTGCACAGGCTCCTCATTGTGTGGTCATCAAACACATGTTGGACAATACTTTTTTAGAGGAGGGATTTTAATAAGAAAGGTGTAGCTTAATCGCTTTTGGAGAAAACCTTCAAGCAAAAACCTGAGGCAGCCTAGAAATTTCTGTCTCATCTTGTTTGCAGTAGGCAAAACCTGTCTATAGTGCCAAGTGTTGATCCTTCAAGTACATGTGCAAACAACAGTAGCTCCAGTGTAACACAACAATTAATCATCACTGATTTATCATCATACTCTTGAAAGTAACAGAGACATTGGAACAATATTGTATATAGTACAAGGCTAGCCAGTGCATAAGATCTTCCCCTGTGTCAGTAGATCACTGAGAAATATGACAACATTGCCTAGAAATTCAGGACAGATCTCACAGGAGCTGAGAGAGTAGTTGAGCAAAGGAAGAGATGCACAAAGTCAGTATTTTCCTGGGCATATGGTGTTTAATATACACCCATCCCCGATTCTAAGTAGCAGCAGGCACTTCAGAGGTAGCTTTATCTATGTCCTTATTATTCTAAGGAAAATGACATTTATTTATTTATTTATTTCCTTAAAGGAAGTGCCACATAGGATCAATAAGTAGTTGACAACTATCTAGATGGGTGCTTCCAGTTGCCTTTTGAAGTCTACAATTTAGCAGATCATACAGATAGTTGAAAATGGTTCAGTCATTACTGGTCATACAACGTTTACAAAATGAACAAATAGGGATGACCAGGTAAAAACTTAGAAATAGAAACTGATAAAAGGGACATTCAATCTTTGATGATACTAGATGCCATCTGATTCAAATCCAGGCTCCATTTGTGAGTCAGAATTTATTCTGTAAATGGTAAGTTGGTAGAGGTGTCTAGGAAGGACAGGGAGAGATCAACAAGTTGAATAGTAGCAGTTTCTGTGAGAACTTCCACAGCTGACAAGATAAAATCTTCTGTTCACAATATATAAATACAGCTAGGTGCAGCAGGACTGACAAAAGACTGATGGTATTGGTAATGTAATGCAAACATCCATTAAAGACAGTAAATGAAGCTACAGACACAGACAGTTTACATTCCAGCTCTAACTCCCATATGTACGAGGGACCATACATAGCTTAGATTCTCACAAAGCCCAGAGAGAAAGAAGCTGAATAATGTATTGCAAATACTAAGCTGGGTGGAAGTGTGGATCTGCTGGAGGGTAGGGAGGTTCTGAAAAGAGATCTAAACAGGCTGGACTGCTGGGCAGAGACCAATGGGATGAGGTTTAACAAGGTCAAATGCCGGGTCCTGCACTTGAGGCACAACAACCCTATGCAGTGCTACAGATTAGGAGAAGCCTGGCTGGAAAGCTGCTAGGAGAAGGGCCTGGGGGTGTTGGTCGATAGCCGACTGAACATGAGCCAGCAGTGTGCCCAGGTAGCCAAGAAGGCCAATAGCATCTTGGCTTGTATCAGAAACAGTGTGACCAGCAGGTCCAGGGAGGTTATTCTCCCTCTGTACTCAGCACTGATGAGAGTGCACCTTGAATCCTGTGTTCAGTTCTGGGCCCCTTACCACAAGAAGGATGTTGAGGTTCTGGAGCGAGTCCAGAGAAGAGCAACAAAGCTGATGAAGGGGCTGGAGAACAAGTCTTATGAGATGCAGCTGAAGGAGCTGTGGCTGTTTAGCCTGGAGAAGAGGAGGCTGAGGGGAGACCTTATTGCTCTCTACAACTAACCGAAAGGAGGTTGTGGAGAGGAGGGAGCTGGCCTCTTCTCCCTAGTGACAGGGGACAGGACAAGAGGGAATGGCCTCAAGCTCTGCCAGGGGAGGTTCAGGCTCGACATAAGTTAAAAATTCTTCACAGAAAGGGTCATTAGGCAATGGAACAGGCTGCCCAAGGAGGTGGTTGACTCACGTTCTCTGGAGATGTTTAAGGCATGGGTTGATGAGGTACTGAGGAGCATGGTTTAGAGATTGGTGGGAATGGATGGACTCGATGATCCGGTGTGTCTCTTCCAGCCTGGTGATTCTATGATTAACAGTTTGGTATAAACACCAAATCCTAGTTTCAGGCATATCTTTTTGAACGAGTACAAACCTTTCAGAAGTCAGCAGGGGGTTTAAAATATTTTTACTTGTTTTTTTTTTAATATCACTCATTTGATTTGTCCTTTGGAGTACGAAGCTGTTTCAGTCCAGGATTTCAGGTAACTGGACAGGGGACTGTCCAGGCTTCAGGGACTGGACAGGCTTGNCTTGGACAGCTTCTTTGTTTATCTGTATATATTGGTCCTGCTGTGTTGGAGACAAAATGTCTGTTCATGTTGTTGCTTTGGCACAGGCTAGTAGTCTTGGTTTCAAAGTACATTGTGAAGCCAGGTCAATAGATGAGACCTGGCATTGAAAGAAGTCCAGCACAATGCAATAACTTTAGGGTGTAGTCCTGAACACTGACCAAGCCATGAATAAAATAGTTTCTTTATTCCTTGGTGACATTGCACTTGAAGGTGGTTGTGGAAAGGAGAGGTATCAAAGGCACTGTGGAACATTCTTGGCCCACTCAACCACATGGTCAAAAACAGTTCTTCAGTCCCACAGTCCAAGAGACTGATATGATCACAGCCAAGTTTGACTGCTTTTGACTCTGCAGGTGGAATTAGCATGCATGCGTTTGCAGCTAAGTCAGTCAGAAAACTTCTCAAATTGCATGTGTAGCAAGGCTCCATTTCCTGCATCTTGACCCACGCAAACATACATTAAACACATAGCCATCCCACTCATGTCTTACTTGCACAACGAAATTATTTTGTTCATTTTCAGCATGCATATTTTCTCTTGATGTGTCTGTAGTCTTGAAGGGAACTGAAGGCCTCTCTCTTTGAAATACATAAAAATGACTATCAAACTACCATACTTTACTATCATCTCTGCCAGAAGAGGTGATATACAAGGCCAGCTAGTGTTTCACCAAAAGGCTGCTTGGTAAGATCCTGTAATAGGGGATGATTAGATGATTAGATGAGATTAGTTCATCCATGGGAGAGATGAGATGGAAAGGCACCTGCACAGGGTAGCTTGCGTATGCTCATCTCTGACCTCTTAGAAGATTCTGGTCTTTAAAAACAGTGACTGGAGGGGAAAAAACACAACTTGTGCCAGCCAGTGTGATCAAAGAAGCATCATGCTGAAGAATCACACTAAAATGATATTGCAACTACATCTATTTACAAGCCTGAAGGAAATTAATTTCAAGCAATGCTGTTTTCTGCAAATGTATTTAAAAGGAGAAAATATGTATTTTAATTTTGTTTGGGGTTTTTTATTGTCCAAAAGGGCTTTTCTAAATTTTTATTTTCCTTGATCTGTGCCCACTACTCAATAAAGCTGATTCTTTTCCTGATATATCTGTTATTGTTCTTATAACCTCAGGCTAGTCAGGTTCTCATTTCCTGTTTCCTTGACTTTCCTGTGTAATAATTGGTGGTATCATAAAGCACTATTATATTTTTTGTTCTTGCCTTTTCCTTATTAGCTTCTCAAAGGCACACCCTAAATTATGCAATTCTCTCTCAAGGTGAGGCTACTTTCTCCACTAATGCATTTTTCAGATTCTATATCCTTATTCTTGACATCATCCATATTGTAAACCATAGCCTCTATGTGGGTCATTCCCAGATTAACAACATTGATTGCTCTGTTCCCTCCAATCTTAAAACATGTCTCAGAACATTTCCTGAATATTCTTCATCAGGTGAAATATAGTTTCTCCAGAGCCACCATTGACAGTATGTGGCATCTCCAGGATATAAGGAATATCCAAACTCTAGTTCCACTTCTGTCTTACAGACCTACACATTCTTAGTGTTTCATAGTTTTTCCAAACAAGGCATAAGGGATACATCAGCATATGTAAGGATTTGACTGTTTACCCCTGTGTAGCATTCCTGAAAGAAGCTAATGATGAGATGATCCCAGCTTACATATAGCATTGGTGTCTTCCCTGTTACACAACTATGACTTAAAGCTCCGGTATAGATCTTACAACACAAAGGCAAGGCAGACAAAACACAGACCACCTTGCATCTATCCCAGCCTCTATTTTCCTGGGGGTCTATGACATCTCAGTACAGATGAGTACTCAGTTTACAGGCCTGCCAAGTTTATGACTGTCTTTCTGGGCTGCCCAAGAGTTTGAAGCTTTTTAGAGGTGCTGTAAAACTCATTCTTGATATTCTTTTTCTTTCTTTTTCACTTTCCTCTTTATTTTCAAGTGATTCCTTGTAGCTGATTTTTCACTTTAGGTTGATTTAAAGCTTCTGAAACCCTTGCACTTGTACCAAACTAGTCATGGTTTGCAAAATGTGACTGACTATTAGATAGTCAAACATATATGAACTTCTTGCACACATTTCAGTGTACCATTGTGGTGAATTGTGTCCTTTAACTAAATACATGGAGAATAAATATTCTGCTCTTGTTATCTCTTCAAAACCACCTACCAATTCAAAGCCCTGGCTAAAAACAAGCATCCCCCCTGCCATAGATGGAAAGCATGTGTAAACCTATGAACAACAGACCATCCTACTAGAAAGACAGGGGAGAGCATATTTTCCATAAGGCAGTTAAATAACATCCCTGCACCATAGCTCATCCTTGCAATGAAGTTCTATAACTGGGCCTGCAGTTAATGAAATTCCTATAGGAGACAGTCAGAAGATTTAATTATGCTGTTTACTGAATTATCAGCATGATACTTAATCCCGTATGCCAGCTTTTCATACCAGGGAACATAAATTGCCAGTTCAGAGAAAAAGATTCATCCAGAGGAAAAGAGTCATCCAGAGGGAGGCCTCTAGCAATGCAGAGGGGTTGGCTGTCATTACATTCACAGCTTGTTGGGGCAAACATATCTCTGGTGAAACTCCTTTAAGTTCTATGTAATCATCATTCTCATCTCCAAAGAGAGAGAATGAGGTTGTGAGGATAATGTTCAACCAGAGTATCAAGTGATGCTGCATGGACTAGTAGATCAGGCTGTTCAGTAGAATATGCCAATTGGTGTATTGGGCCCTCAGATTTTCTGCAAGGGAAATACGGAAAACAAAAATGTAGGCAGTGAGGGGGAGACATGAAATAACAGTTCATACTTTATGAGAGGCAGCTAAAACAACACTTATCTGGAACACAGTAACAGCAGGACTAGGGTTCATGATAGAAGCAAATTCCATGTAAAGACTTGTAATATCTTATATTGATGTGTCTGTCCACTCTGATACTTCAGCAAAATGGAATGATTGGACTCGATGATCCGATAGGCCTTTTCCAACCTGGTGATTCTATGATTCTACGAAAACACATTTACATGAAGAAACCATGCAATCATGATTTCCAGTTTCTGTGCACCCACTGTTACCTATGCCTTTACAAAATGAGTGCAAACATGCCAGTATGTCAGGATGGCTTACTTTCTCCTTAATTTGTAGAGGCACCTGATAAAAGGATCAAAGGTAATGAAGGATGTGGAACCTAAAATACTGGATTTTGTTCACAAATTTACTTTATCTTATCTTATAAGTGATTTGTTGTTTTGTTTGGTTTGATTCTATTGACTAACTCCGTGGTAAACTGAAATTAATTGTGGAGGCAAAGTCAATATTTTGTTTAGTAAGGAACATATAGTTAGCTATCTAAACCTGAATGTAATATGCCAGTAAAAAAAGTTCATATTAAATTCCTCATTTAAAGTTCATCTGAATTTCTACCTTAAAGGTATGGAAACTAAAACACAGTTCCATTTTTTAAAAAAGAAAGACCCAAAACACTAAAATGTTTTACTTTTATTTAATTGCAGCTATTTTTATGTATCTGATACGATCAAACAAGAAGCATTTACCCCAGGAAAAAAACCAAAACCAAAAACAACCAGACTATTCAAAGAGATAAGTAAGCTTTATTGTATTGGAAGCTCATATTTGTGAACAAAAATATCAAATAACATTAGTTATAGTAGCAAAAACTGAGGTTTAGAGGACAGGAAAATATCTGTTTTCCCATTCCTCTTAATTACACTAGGTACAGAAAATGCCATAGAAATTGAGAGAATCCAGTGCCAGAGTTGCCCTATAAACAAATCAATTTTCTGCAGTCAATATACAACCACTGATATCCTTAGCTAATCCATATTTTGGGGCCAGTAACAGCTAACATAGGCAGGTCCATGAACTCAACAAAACTCAGGCTAGCACAGATGAAAAGTGTGCAACATGTTTTGGTACACTGATTAACTCCAAGTAATCAAAATGGTGTTTGACATCCCCAAGCTTCAGTTATTCTGCTTAAGAAGACTTGTGTTAGCTCTCATAAAGCACTGCAAGGCAAGATTTTTCATATGATCTCCAAATGGTTTAGGTCAGATCTAAATACACATTGTTCAATTATGATCTCAAATTAGTGATGATATCCAGTAAAAAATGTCATAATTCAGGCTTCTGAGAGATGAAGAAATTGTACAGGGTTTTAACATTAGAAAGAGTATTAATGGAGAAAGCAGGATCTTCTCTATTGCTTTTAAAGCAGAAAGACAAAATAACATGCTTTCTGTTTGGGTATAGTAAGAGCACTACCACCTGCATCAATATATTTTAAACACTAATTTTTTTGCAACAGGGTATTTAATACCAAGCTGATGTGTCCCCTGTCCCAGAGGACATCTGTAAATACCCTTCCAAGAATCCCATGTATATAAAACATATGGAAATATTAAGTGATAATAATATTTAAAAAATTGGATAGACCATCTTCAGTAAGCAGCTCAGTGTGGTCATGTTAAGTTTCACTGTGAGTTTCACTTCCTGTATGAGACTATGTAATATATATCATAATAGAATTTTGCCAAATTTTTAAACATATTATAAGCTGTCATTACTTATAGGCCAGCAGCTAATCGTGTTTCTATGGGTTTCATTCTTAGTATTTTTTGAGGGAAAACACAAAGTGGGAATGTATTTACATAAGCAGAGGAGCACTGCTGTTATGCATAATGTTGCCTAGCTTTGAGTTAAAAGTGTTACATTGCTTAGTTATAGTATTATTCCATATTTTGTCATTTGATTGATGATTTCTCTCTCTAATTCAATCTCTATGTGCCATTCTACACTATCAAATGCTCTCTCAAAAGGTAATGGATAATGAAAGTAAATAAATTCTAAACAATAAGTAATGAAAAATATTGCACTGAAACTGACAATCAAGAGGAAAATCAATTTGGTTCAGGGGTGGAAGAAAAGAGAGCTGACCTTGTAGCTTCAGGCAATATTCTAGATACTTCCTTTTTCTAGGAAATAAGTCTATTTTTGATATCAAAGTATGATTAAATCCCTGCACAGCACCAATATCAAGAAGCTATCACAGTGCTTAATAGGAAATTAAATTCTGGAAGTCTTCTGTTCTGCTTGAGAAGTTCTTATTTCACTACATTCAAAACCCTTTCAGGAATTGGAGCACATGACACAACATGTAAAGTCTGGAAAACCTAGTATTTTGATCAATACGCTTTAATGTAAACTAATATGGTTACTTCTGTTTTTCTGTTTTCCTCTTCCAATTAATTACACTGGTACAGCAAGTGCCATGAAAGTTGAGAGCATCCAGTGCCATAGTTGCCCTATAAACAAATTCAGCTGTCCCTTCAGTTATACCATCAGAGAAAACTAAATGAATTCACAGCGCAGGATATGCCTGTTGCACCATGATTCTAGCAAACACATGTAAAGTGGCAAACCATGGAGCACATTTCCAGATACAGAATACTGGTGGGTTTTAAATTTTTTTTGGGGGGAGGGGAGATGTTTTGGGGTTTTTTTCTTGTTGTTTTTTTCATGAAAGTTCTTTTTAGAGAGCATGATGAAATAGGTTTGGGGGTTTTTTCCACACTGAAGATGAACTTGAGATACAGGGACATTTCTAAACACGTTTCTCTTCACCTGACAGCTAGAGAGAGAAATACTCAAATCTAACCTCACAATTCTTTTGCTTGGACAAACTTTGCTGTTACAGCTGAACCTTCCATATTAGTGCTGTGCCAAAACACTTAGAACATTTTACCCTGTGTATTTCCCCAAAATGATTTTTGGGAGTGAAGAGTTGTCGATGGAAAGCTATTCATAATTAATCACCAAAAAAACTGAAAACTGGCTGAGTACTTTACTTTACTTTACTTCTCTTCACTTTAAAGACTAATTCTTGGAAGCTGATTTTTGGACAGCTGAACATAAACAGTAACAAATGAGACAGTAAGAATGTGAGTATCAAAATACATTTGAAGATTAAATGACCATAAATGAAAGGGGAAGCATATTTTATATGCACACAGATGCAAGTCCTTTGATAAACAGGCATTGAAGAAACTGAAGGATATTAAAGTAATGTGAAAGTGGGCTAACACTTCCCATGGGTAAAAGAGAGAGCAGGTCTGGACAGAATCCTGGGAGGCTATCTAGTCCTGTCTAACCTAAATCAATATTTTAATCACATCCAAATAATTTCCAAGAAATGCCCATCAACGTTCCAGTGAGAGACATCCCAGGTTCACATTTTAGGAATGTAACAAGAAGGAATATGATCAAATGGGGGTCTGCCTGGATCCTACAACTCTGAAGAAAGACAGTATTATTTCAAACCTAACAAAGCAGTCGGAGATAAAATTGCTCAAACGTCAGTTGACATGCTTTAGTATTGACAGGTTAGCTTAGACAGCAAGTTACTTGTACTGAGCACTTGAAACACCCAGTGGGAAAAATTCAAATTCCATGGCTTAACTCTTGGAATCACAGTCTGCTAGAGAATTGTTTCAGCTGAAAAAATGATGCTTTTCTCAATCTTAGCAGGTGTCCACAGCCTTGCAGACAGTATGATAATAGAGGCATACACTCAGCAGGGACATGATCAGAGGCTAGGAGAGGTCATAAAATGAGCATAAGCAAAAACCACCAAGTTTAATCAAGAAATAAAACACAATTCAAGACAAAAAAAAAGAGATGAAGAAGAAGAGAAGAAGAAAGACTTGTGGTACATTCTTTCATATCAAAGAATCAGGACAGTCAACATCACTTTATAAGAACTATTGAATGCCAGCAGCATTTGATTAAAATGGAGAACACAGTCATTGATACAAGTTTTATGGCAGATCCTAAAAGAACCAGGGAAGGAACTGTTCAAAGTCTACATTGTTACCTAAGTCTAAACCTTTTTGTGTAGCCCAGGGTTACTTAAGATGACATTTACAGCAGCAACAATAACAAAATCCTCACAGAGGTCAAAACCACAAAACTCTGACATGTCTTTTACAGTTAGATTATCAATCTAGCAATCAGATGTCCAGGAGAGTAGCATACTGGGGCATACCATGTATAATTGTATGTCTGCTTCCATTGACAAAACATGGCTTCACTGTGCTGGTATACTTGAAAGAGACAATCCTTGCGCTAATGAATTTTCAAGCTCAGCAGAGGCTGAAAACCCATCCAAGAGTAAAATTCAAATTATGTACATATGCCAGAGAAATTTCTTGCTGTCTTAATCACAGATTTTTTTTCATGATCTCCTTGAGTGAGGCATCCTTCTGTAAAATGGTCATCGGTTGTCCTGAAGCCCTCTAAAAGTCTTAAAGAAACAGCTGAAGTAATGCAAAGAAGAGATTGACATAGCTGGAGCAGACCATAATTAACTCAATACAGAGATGCTGTGATAAAGCAGCTTTAAAAGGCAATAAAACATGGCAGTCAGTGGCCTACAGCTCCAGGTTAAGCTAGTTTGATATTTAATAGCAAAGAATTTTAATACTGAAATTTCTTTACAGAAGACACTGTAAAGATAAAATGACTAAAGTGCAAGATACTCTAACAATGAGTTTTACATAAATATAATGACTTGTCAAGTATCATCCCTATAGGTGTACTGAAAAATCTTAGTGTGGTGAATTCTATGAACTTTAAATTTATCTATAAACAAATTGTATTCTTTTAATTAGAAAAGTGGGGTTAAACTCTCTGGTCAGGTTTCTGGTACATCAGAGCAGAAGATTGGACTAGATGACCTCCAGAGGTACCTTCTAAGCTAAATTAGCCTTTGATCCTGTGATCATCACAAAGAGTGTGAACAGAAAGTAATCATTCACCAAGCAGCAAGAGGCAGATGCCAAGAGGCAGATGATCTCTGTGAAACCTGCATGAAACACTAATAAACTTGCTGTGCTGGGAAGGGTATGGTTGCATATGAGCACTTCCTTGATCGTTTCAAGCCCCTGTCAAGGACACAAAGCTGCTACCTCACCTGTAAGATGAGCCTCACCTCAGGTCAGCCAAACCTTCTGCTCTGAGAATCAGAGTCTCTCCTTCACCTTTTAGAAGTCAGACATCTGAAGGAGCAACACGGTTCTGAGAGTTTAGTTGGGCAAATGCCCTTCGGAGAGCACCAAGCCATGCTTGTAGGGCCTGCTATGTTCCTGGAAAGAATCATTCTGGGAAGTAGATTGTGAAGCAATTTTAACCAAGGTCTGATCAGCTTTTACTCTCCTTATCTGGGTTTATTTCCTTCTTCTTCTGCCCATTTGTTGCTGGAGATGCAAGATCAACAGCACTGTGATCAATCAAATAAACAGAAATCTGTAAGCACAAATAGGAAAGGTAAAATGCTTTGCTAACATCTGCATTGTATATCTCAATTAACTGTGTCCACCTACAATTAAACAAAATTAACTCACTGAGTTATGTTTTAACTACACTGAAACTATTTGTTTTCATTCTGGTCGGTTCCAGACCAGTTCACTTGTCTGTAGATGTCCCTACAGGGTCCATAAGTTCAAAAGGTATTTTCTTGTAGATATACCACCTGGGGAAACCTAAGTACATCAGAAAGCACAGGTTTCTTCATCTGAGCAGACTGTCCTCATTATCTTGGCCATTTACAGTAAGGATAGGAAGTGAAAAAAGTAGTAATAGTGTTGTGTTGTCTTTTTCCAGAACAACATAACGACCCTTTACCTATGTTTCAGTCCTTGATGTGAAGGTGATGCAGAGATCATTCATTTCACTGGGGGCATTCTTCCACTCAGCTTTGGTTTGGATTTTTATTGGTTTTGTTGGGTTTGCAGATTTGTTTGTGGGGCCTGGTTGGATTTTTTCACACTAAATCAGTTCATTCTGCCAAGTTTGGCCCAGAACTGGGACAGGGAAGGTGAAGCAAATCAAAAACTGAAGCAACGTTGTAAGAGCAGAGGTAAATTAACAACAGCAGCAACACAAATGTAGGAAAGAAGGTTCCTGTTATACAAGATGCTTCTGTAACAAGCCATTAGAAAGCACAGCTGCCTTGTCAACCCATTCTCAAACTTGGAAGAAATGAAGAAAATGGCAGTTTTAAAACCCTACATGACATTGAGCATTAATCCTTAACAGGACTTTCAGTATTGTAGTTTTCAGATTTTGTCACGGAGTTCAGTTCTCAGAGAACTGGGATACTGCAAAGGTCCTATACCTGCTTGGGACTCTGGCACAAATACAATCACAGCAGCAAAGCCTTCTCCAAAAATACAGCCCAGCTGATGTAAAATGTATTTAGCAAGGTGCAGTTCTCTCTCAGTAAAATCTGATCTAGATGAGTTTAAATCACCACTGCATCCTTAAAAATGGCTGTAGTCACACTAAGGTGAATACAGTGGCCAAAGGTGTTATCATCAAGAGAAATCTGAAAGTGAACAAGCTGATGTACACCACCCCTTGCAGCATGTTCCTTCAGACAAAATTATTAGAAGAGGAAGAAAAGCCTACCAGGTCCCATTGAAGGCTATTGAGGAGATGGAGTTCAGTGAAGAGCATTTCTGAACATTTTCTCTGCTACTAATACCTCAAATCCTCTCCCCTACTTGGAAGTAACTTCTAGCATTACATCGGGTTTCAAGAATTCATGGAAGGAATTTAGTTTGCCTAGTATCTCTTCTCAAGAGGAATAATATTTATATTGTGGTAGTACCTGCAAACTAGGTGTTGAACTCATAAAATGTGGAAGAAAAAAATACATTCTTTGCCCAAAAGCACACACTGTTTTCACACATGAACAATGCATGACATTTTAAATGACCCATTCACACAGATCTCAGTGAACTACCCAAATAAGGCCAGTGATTTAACACAAATGTAATTCTACTGAAAATCAGCAGAATTACAACAGCATGACATCAGAAAGGGCACATAGGCTTAGATTCTGCAGACACTCATAGAATGTATAAAGAGGTGTAGAAACCAATTTGTAAAGGTAGTAACAGACTTCGGGAGAGGAGATGTGTGCTCAAATCATCAAAATGGAGCATACCAATGCAGTAACTATAGCAGGCATCAATTTAATCATGTCTTATGTTTAAATAATTTCATTTTTTAATTAAAATCATTGACTTGACCAATATAAAAGCAACCATGGGATCCTCATACTTTGAACATGGATAAATAAATGATAATTTATTTGAGGAATCACTACTGTCTGTTTTTATTTTAATAATAGGAAAAACAGAGACATGGATCCATACAGCAGCATATAATGAAGTACATGCATTTTCTCTACTCAGATGAAGGAAAAGATATATAAAGCATACAGTACAGATTTAGAAAACCATAATTTGTGTTCTTTGTAAAGGTTTTTGAAGAGATTTGGAAATCCATCCCACTCCAGAAGTCATGTTTTACCTGCAGATTTTGAGGTTGCATCTGAATTATATTTGATGGATTTTGCAGCATCAGGTTCGAAAGGAGAATCTTTACACATCAATTCATCAAACTGGAGTGCCCTTTCAGTCTGAGGATTGCTTGGGTATTGTTGATTATTTAGGGAATTACCAACTTTCTCCAGAGTGAAGACTAAATTCTCTAAGTGCTAAAGATGTCATTTAGAGAGCAATGATGGACAAATCCACACTTTTGAAACCACAGCAGGCCACAGGTACTTGGTTCTTCTGCTGCAGGTTTCCTGTGAAACAGCCAGCAAATACATGTGTAACATCTAACAAATACATTTTTAAAGGTATCACCTAATATTGTCTGTATCTGACCTACATCATTCTCTTAAAACAATGTTTTTAAAAACATGGGAAGTGCTGATCATGATGAAAGTTTGTCTGTTTGACAATGACTTAATCTCACTTTTAAAAACAATGCATTTCTTTTTTCACTGGCAGGGAAGAATTCAAGTGAAAGCAATTGTAACCCCAAGAAGGCATTCAGAGAACACCAAATAAACTGTCTAGGAATTCAAGAAGATAACCATCAGTAAACTCATGGGGTGGGTAATATCCCATGGGTGACAAGCCCACAGAAATAGAGACACTAAACAATATTCACAACAGAAGAACAACTTATCCCAAAACTGAGGAGGGACAGAAAATATCACAGAATCACAGAATCACCGGGTTGGAAGAGACCCATTGGATCATCGAGTCCAACCATTCCCACCAAACACTAAACCATGTCCCTCAGGACCTCGTCTACTCATGACTTAAACACCTCCAGGGAAGGCGAATCAATCACCTCCCTGGGCAGCATATTCCAATGCCTAATGACCCTTTCCGTAAAAAACTTCCTCCTAATATAATATAATATAGCAGAGACAAATGTGCTTACATCACATCTGCTGCATTTTACTCAAGTACTAAGGTGAAAAGCAAGCAGGAGGTAAAAAGTAGTCTTAATCATAAACTTAAACACAAAAGAATGGCACAAATACACAGGACCAGAAAAAACAAAGCACAAAACAGTGATGTAAATAGGACAAAGGAATAACTAGAGACAGAGTGTTTTATCAAAGAAAAAAGAAAAAAAAACAAAAAAACCCTCCAAAATACCAACAAAGGGAACTCTTGGTCTGCTGCTTACCAGAGAGAGAAAGATACTGATAGATGATGCCAAAAAATTGGACATATTTGATTCCTTTTCACTTCACTCTTTAGTAGAGAGGTCAACTGCAACCAGGTGACAAATCCAATGAATGCCAGCAACAAAGAGGTAATGTCAGGCCCAAAAAGAGAAAGAATGTGTTAGAGAACACTCCAATAAGTTAGTCTTATCAAATCATCTCCACCAGATGAACTTCATCCCCCAGGACTTGAACAGGCTGAAGCAATTTCAGAGATGTTAGTGGTTTTCTCTGAGAAACCAGAAGAAAGTGTTATGTCTGAGAAAACTGAGAAGAAACAAATACCACATGTAGCTCTAAAAACAATAAAAGGAAGCTAGAGTTGTAGGCCAGTCAGTTTAACTTTTATTCCTGCTAGATATTTTACTAGTATTCTGAGCACTTGTCCCAGATAGTTACCTGTAAACACTGAGAAGAAAATAGATGAGCAGCAGCCAACACAGATTTATGAAGAAAAAAACATGTCAAAACTTACTTATTTCTTTATCTGACAGATCTTGTGTGTATGGAGATACTAGGCGATTTTGTAAGGCTTTTGACTTTATGTAACAAGACATTCTCATAAATAAGCTAAGAATATCTAAATAAAATTGAAATTGTGTGGGTGTGAAGTGGTTTTAGATCATACTTAGATGCTAATTATCAATGGTTGATGGTCAAAATCTAAAGACGTTCCAAAGGGGATTCTGCAAGGTTCAATCTCCATCAGGGTCCTATTATACTAATGTGGTCCTTCAGTCTGTGATCTCAGTGGAGGTAGGGGATGTGGATGATGTGGCAACAAGATTGAAGGGTTATTGATGTGTTAGAAACCACAAAAGTGCCTGAGAATGGTCACACAGGAATTAAGGATTCCCCCTCGAAACAGGTAGTGGAACCTGTAACCCAGCCAAAGTACGTCTACACCAATACACAGCACGGGCAACAAAAAGAAGTTGGAAGTCATGATCCAGTGGCAAAATTATGACAGAGTTGCCATTACAGAAATATGATGAGATGACTTGCACAACTGGAGTACTGCAATGAAAGGCTATAAACTCTTCAGAAGGCATCAGCAGAAAGGAGAGGTAGTGGGGTAGTCCTGTATGTTAGAAAGTGTTTGGACTAGAGATTGATGACAGTGATGAGCGAGTTGAGTGTTCATGGGTAAGAATCAGCCAGGAAAACCATCAAGGCAGATATTGTGGTGGGAGTCTGCTACAGAATAGCCAACCAGGATGAAAAGGCAGACAAAATATTCTATAAGCAGCTGAGAGAACAATCATGAGTTCTTGCTCTTGTGGGGGACTTGAAGTTACCAGATGTCTTCTTGAAATAAGATACAATTTGGAAGAAACAGTCTAGGATGTTCATTGACCTTGTGACATATCCCTCTCTGACACAGCTGGTGAGTGAGCCAAGTAGGAAGGTGCCATTGTTGTACGCAAAAAGAGAAGGATTTGTAGGTGATGTGATGGTTGGAAGCCATCTTGAATGTAGTGATCATGAGATGATAGAGCTTTCAGTTCTTGGAGAACTCAGGAAGAGGTTTAGCAGAACCGCTACCTTGGACTTTCAAAGGGCAGACGCTTTTCCTTTTGAAAGATGAAAGAAAAAGACCACCCTGGCTGAACAGAGAGCTCTGGCTGGAATGCAGAGGGGGAAAAAAAAAGTTTATGACCTTGGGAAGAAGGGGCAGGCCACTCAGGCAGACTACAGAGATTTTGTGAGGTTAAGCAAGGAGAAAGTTAGAAGGGCCAAAGCCCAATCAGAACTTAACCTGGCTACTGAGGTAAAGGACAATAAAACACGTTTCTATAAATTTATCAGCAGCAAAAGGAGGGCTATGGAGAATCTCTGGCCTTGATTAAATACAGAGGGGTATTCCAAAAGATGATGCCAAATTGGGCAGGAGAGTTGATCTGCTTAAGGGTAGAAAGACTCTGCAGAGGAATCTAGAAAATCTGAATCAATAGGTCAAGGACAATTATACAAGATTCAACAAGGCCAGGTGCCAGATCCTGCACTTGGAGCACAATCCTATGCAAATCTATAGACTTTGAGGTGAACGGCTGGAAAGCTGCCCATCACAAAATGACATGGGGGTACTGGTTGGCACCTGGATGAACATGACCCAGCAGTGTGCCCAGGTGGTCAAGAAGGCCAACATCATCCTGGCTTTTATCAGCAATACAGTGGCCAGCAGGAGTAGGGAAACACTGACGAGGCCACATCTGGAAGGTTGTGTTAATTTTCAGGCTCATCACTGCAAGAAAGAAATTGAAGTGTTGGAGCTTGCCCAAAGAAAAGTGATAAAGCTAGTGAAGGGTCTGGAGAACAAGTTTGAAGAAGAGTGGCTAAAGTGACTGAGTTGGTTAGCCTGGAGAAGAAAAGGAGGCTCAGGGGAATCATTATTGGTTTCCACCTTAAAGGAGGTTGTAGTGAGTTGGGCGTCAGCCTTTTCTCCCAAGTAACAAGTGATTGGACAAAAGGAAACAGCCTCAAGTTGTGCCAGGGGAGGTTTTGGCTAGATATTAGGAAAAATTACTTCACTGAAAGGGTTATCAGGCACTGGAACATTTAAAAGATGTCTTGGTGTGGTGCTTAGGGACATGGTTNCTGACGAGGCCACATCTGGAAGGTTGTGTTAATTTTCAGGCTCATCACTGCAAGAAAGAAATTGAAGTGTTGGAGCTTGCCCAAAGAAAAGTGATAAAGCTAGTGAAGGGTCTGGAGAACAAGTTTGAAGAAGAGTGGCTAAAGTGACTGAGTTGGTTAGCCTGGAGAAGAAAAGGAGGCTCAGGGGAATCATTATTGGTTTCCACCTTAAAGGAGGTTGTAGTGAGTTGGGCGTCAGCCTTTTCTCCCAAGTAACAAGTGATTGGACAAAAGGAAACAGCCTCAAGTTGTGCCAGGGGAGGTTTTGGCTAGATATTAGGAAAAATTACTTCACTGAAAGGGTTATCAGGCACTGGAACATTTAAAAGATGTCTTGGTGTGGTGCTTAGGGACATGGTTTAGTGGTGGACTTGGCAGTGTTAGGTCTATGCTTGACTTGATGGTGTTCAAGGTCTCTTCCAACCTAAATGGTTCTTGATTCTATGATTCTATGACTGACCATTTTCAATAATGACTTAGATGATCAATGGAAATATAATTATATGTTTAGAGAGCTCTGAAGTCAGAAGAACTGCAAGTGTGTTAATGAGAAGAAAATTTATTTTGGCAGCTGACAGAGCTGGTCTGAAATTGGTAGGATACAGTACAAAAGGATGGACCTGGAAATACCCAGCTACTCAGATACATGACAGGGAAACAAGTGGTTCACCAGTGATTGCATAGAGAAACATCTGGAGATGGTTGTCAGTCCAAAGTTGAAGGTGAGTCAACATTGTCACACTGCGTAGAAAGGATAACATCATACTGACATACACGAATAGGAGTGTCATCTAGCAGATGTGTGAAGTAAATTCTTATCCATGAAACCCCTCAGCAGAGTAGAGTGTCCAACTTTGGATGCTACACATGGACAGAGACATGGATCCACCTGAAGAAATGGAAGCATGATTGAAAATCTTAATAACAACTATAAAGGAAAGACCAAATGAGGTAGGATTTTTCTGAAAAGAAAACTGTGGTGAGTCATGACTAACACCGCTGCAAAAAGGAAAGCTATAAATGCTTCTCCTCACCCAAAGACTTAAAATGCAGCAAGAAAAATTTAAATCAGGCAGAGATCAAGGGAAACTTTCAGATGGTAAGAACAGTTAAGGACTGGGGAGGATTGTCCATAGAGATTGTGGAATTTCCATCTTTCCAGCTTTTAAAAGAACAGATTGATGCTAATGAAGGTAGATACAAAGATAAGAGATTGCTTTTAAATGTCTTTTATACTGCTGTGATTCAAGTGCAAAATGAGAATGATATTACTTACCAACCTCATGGGGAATTTCAAAAGACCATTAATGAGTTTTTACAAGACACTGAAAGTTGTGTAGATATATTCTCAAAATGTAACAGATAAATCACAATCCTTATGTCCAATGAGGGGAGGAAGAAAAAAAATCAATGCTGTGTTCTTTCTAGTCTCATTGTCATGATTAATTGATTTGAAAATTTTACATGTTAGATGTGGAAACTGAGGCAGGGGACACAAAGTGCCCAAAGCCACACAGCAAATTGTCGACAGAGTGATGTATTTTGTGGTCACTGAAGCATGGCTGGAGCATAAGAGGCTCTATATCATGACCCATAATATGTGTTCCTGCACAGAGACAAGCCATGGTTAGCTATATTGTCCTCTCTGATATCTGAATAAGACCATGCTGCCAGCTACCATAGAAGTCTTAACATGGTGCTCACTGCACTTAAATTTCTACAAAATTCAGGCACATTCTTCAAATATTATACTTCTACAAGGTAGCCAAGTAGGTAGCCATATTGATATAACTTTATTATTATTTTTATTTGGGTGCCAGAGGGTTTTCGCTGAAGAAATGACTAGTGACATCAGTTCACATTTCCCGAGATTTCAGCCAAATCACAAAGACTTGGAGCAATATATATTCAACAGAGCAGTAATTAGAAGGATCCTTAGTTATCCTGGAAATGAGATTCAGATGGCAGAGATAAAACTGGTAGATGCTAAAACACAGATCCCCTCTCTAAAGTTTTGGGAGATTACATGGCCCTGCTGTATATCACATAGCACTGCAGTAAATTGTGGCTGATGAAATAACACATGGTAATTCTGAACTACTAAGGTACGTCTAAATGAGCTACAAACTCCAGAGTGCTGAGTCCCCTCTTGCTTGAAGAGTAAGCAAAATGCACACAAGCCTTCATCTGCCTCTCAGCACAGGAAAAAAACACACTCTCCACAGTGAGAAACCCCATGAAGAGCATGGCTCTATTCTGCAGGGTGCTAGAGACTCCCAAGAGCTTTATTTCTTTCCCCTACACATGGATTTTGTTAGGAGGGCATGACTCCACCTGGAGAACTAGCAGCACAGCTTTGCTTTTCAGGCATGTTAAGTGCATGCAAAGAGAGGGCCCCTCACAAGGAGAAGGGACATTTCCAGCACAGCAGCTAAAGTTTTCCTCATGACAGCAGGAGATGCTGTTGAGTCCTTATTTGCTGGATTTACTAGTTTCCATGCAGGCATGCTGCTGGGAGACCACTTGCTGTTTGATGGGGGTCTGAAGTTTAAAGCTGCTTCCAGAGTTTTGTTGAGACAGACAGGGTTCTGTCAACAGCACTCCAGACAGAGAATTGTTAATACGAACACACTTTGGGATGCAGCCGTGTGCATGCTCTCTTCCTGGCAGTTGCAGTTCTGAACTAATTAATTTCTGTGATCTGAACCATCCTCTTTTATTAGTTCTATCAGCATGTGCAGTGCCGCATAGTTATAGATGATGTGCTCTCTCTGGGGATCCTATCAGCATGCCATTGTAGGTCTTCTCAACACAAAGAGAAACATCTCCTCTGTTTCCTCAGTAGTGCTGAAGTTTTCATGTTATTTATTTCCCTTGAACTCTCACTGCTTCCTCCCTCCTTGTGAGCTCTGTGTTTGTTCCTTATGGGTTTCAGTGGTTGTTCAGTTCTGTCCTTGACTCTGACTGCTCAGGATGACCTTCCTGATAATTCTTCTTCCCTCCTTGGGACTGAGGTTTGTGGGTAAGGCAAACTTACAGTTTCCTTGGATAATCTGACTTCATTATTTTCATTGTCAGGGGAACACGATGTTCTTTTGCTCCTTGGTGCACAGCCTTCAGGATGAGTGATACATGGGTTTCTCCTATCTCATGACAGATAATCTTAACAGGACTCCTCTCTTCTATTGCTTGTTTCACTAGATAGGGCACATAAATATAAATAGACACACACAATCCTTCTGTGTGCATGAGCCCATATCCCCTGCACTGCAAGGTCTTGTGGGATTCTTGTTTATTCTTGCAGCTTGGATAGGCCTATGTCAACCAAGGTTCCTAAAAATGCCTGCTCATTTGGGATGTCCCCTGCCTACATGTCTTAAAGTGCCATGATTTGCAGAAGCTGAAGAGGAATTCAGTCACTTATCACTAACCTTTTCTTGAAACTTAATATAGGATGTAGCTGCTTCTTCCAGAGAGTGCTCCACTGATCATTTTTGTACTTTCATCCTTGGTCCATTTCACACATAGCTCACAATTTTCTTTTTTTTTCTTTTTTTATTTTTTTCCAGTCATGCACGAAATTCCACATTCTACCTGCCCGTGGATGGCAGCTGGAGTCTATGTTAAGCTGAAACACAGAGCAGCTGCTTAGGTGTCGGAGATATGTAGTTGTGCATCAGGATTTGTGAACTCAAGTATCATCAGGATCTGCTTGTTGTCAAGCAAGGTAGAAAGTCCTGATGTATATTTCTGCTACTGCACTTGGAGCCTACTTCTGCTTCGCTAAACACTGGCATGTGAGCACCACTGAATCAAGCCCTCTTCATCAGTGCTGGAGTAAAAGCTTATCTCACTGTTGGCTACTTCTGACCCCATCATCTGAAGCACGTCTGCCTGGCATATCTGCCAGCTCTTGTACTGGCTTCTGTTGGCACTTCCAATTTTGTCTGTGTTTTACTTGTTCTTTTCAAGAACATTCATCTTTGTCACAGCAGACTGCTATATTTTAAGTATGGATTTATCTCTTTAGACTCCATTCCAAATAAGTATCTAAATAAAACATAATATTTCTTCTCCACAGCCATGCTGTTTATTTTTTTGCCTGGAAGCTTGAACATTTATTGGTGAATCCATATTTGTACTTACTGCAGCCTCTCCAATTATTTCTTTAGTCATGTTCTGTGTGGTTTGTAACAGTGTGTGAAAGTGGAAATGGAAGGTATGCGAATATTAATAATAATTACATTCTTTGCATGAAGATATTCTCAGTATTTCTTAAAATTCATCTTCTAAATTACTTTTGCACAATTTAGATGTATGTAAACAAGCATTTCAATAATTGTGGAAGAGTTTAGAGTGTGATCTCTACTCAGTTAATCCTCTTAATTACAGGAGTACTGTTAATAAAGTTAATGTATGTACCTAGAGTTACGGTTGCCTTAATATTTACATTTTTTACCATTTAATGGGTTGCTCTTCTAATTCAAAGTGTCAGTTTCATTGTTGGGGTAGATTTAACTATTTTAATCAAGTGCTGTAGTGCCATAGTTGATTTAAAAGAAGCTTCCAGAACTAAGGCTTACGACTCTTGAATATGCAAAGCTCTTTAGTCACTGATGTTTGTCTACTGCCATCATGTATTTTATATGATACTACCACAGTCCTGAACTTCTGCTGTTAAAAGCAGTATGTTACCATAGATTCCATATTTGAGAGAGAAAACCGTATAATTAATACTGGTTCCTTGGTTCACTTTTGATTTTACACAGGCTCCATACTTGGCTAATACTTCTTCCACTACTTTGAAGTCAATAAAATGACCAACAGATGCTGTTTGAAATCCTAACGGTGTTGTGGAGCTCAAATTCTCACTGTTCACAATTCACTTGCTTTTAATATCACAACTGTCCCACCAGCATACCAGGACATTTTTCTGCTCTCCTTTCCCCAGTGTTTTATAAGACTACAGCTCTCAGAGAGCATCTGAGAGGTATCAGTCTTCTTCTGGCCATTTGAAGGTAGTACTGGAGCTTGGTGTCTTTAAAGTGATTCACAGCAGCTGCAGCCATTTTCTGCTCTACATGTGATGTTTTTGGAAGCAAATGAAACTCTAAGAGCTGTTGACACGTCTGTTTTGCTAAAGTTTAAATACTCTGTAGCAAGATGTACCAACAAAGCTCTCAACACCAAACCAGGATGCTTTCTTATATGAATTGATCCACAAGCCAGGAGAGAAAAGATGACTCTTATCCCTCTTGGCCCCTCCCCAGAGCAGTCTTACTAGGGATTTATCTATAAATCAACCGCAAAGCCATCTCCAGAAAGGGTCAATCCTTACTATAAAACATCACTTGCATGGACCTGTAAATTTAAAATGCCCTCTACAGAAATAAACTGGTGAGTACTTTCCCTGCAAAGAGCTGACAGCCATCTGTGCCCCATTGAGCTACAGAGACCCTTTTAAAAGGAGTTGCTTATTCAGAACAAGAAGCTGCCTGTAGCTAGCATTCAATAAATCACCACTTTCATCTTTAGTTGTTCATTCTCAGATGTGTAATCAGAACATAGATTCATAGATTTTGAGGCCAGAAGGGACTGCTCTGATCATCCAGTCTAACTTCCTGCATAAAACAGGTCAGAGAACATCACCCAGCGACTCCTGCTGTGGAGGGAATTATTCTGGCTCTCTGTTTCAGATGCTCCTGTTGCAACTGTTGTTGACCAGTGAAACATGCTTATCCCTTAAAATGCTGTGCACATCACCTTATTCTGGAAACTGTCCAAGACAGCAAACCAGGGTCTTAGATTATGTTTGTACATAAGGAGAAGAAACAAAAGAAACAATCCTCCCAGAGATAATCCAGTGTTGCCCACCACCTTGTGGGGAACACAGTGCTATTGATAATGCTGAGAATAACAAAAAACACATGGCTGGTTTGGTGTATCCCTGATTGTTCCAGCACTGAGGGCAGTGAGGTATTACACTGAAACCACAGGAAAATAAAACCTCCCTTATAGAAAATAGGTATACACACCCTAAATTCTCCCAAGGGACATGAGATTTTGTATACCCCATTTTATATAGAGAGGAAAGGTTTGTAGGAAGATGCAATATCTTTTACTAGAAGATCTGATAGATTTGGGGGATAAAAAGGGCAAAGTATCAGACATGCAACCCCTTCTTCACATCTGAAATGTGATTGTATTGGTACTAGCCTTAGAACATCTCAAAGAACCATGGAGGTTTTTCCCTCATGTCTGATAAGAAAACTTGCCAGCAAGTGTTGTCTATCAACCCCACCTAATTGCTTTTGAATCAGTCAATCAATTTCAATCACATTGTCAGGGGAAGGGGTAAATGTTTTGCAGATATTACATTCTCTCAAGTTTAAAGAAAATAGGTCACAAGGTAAAAGACGGACCCAGATGTGTGCCCCTACAAGGAAAAATTGAAGGTTGATCATAAGACAAACCACATAGGTGAGGAAATAGGAAAAATGTTTTCATCAGCTTTTGCAGCTTGTAGTACTATTTGTTTTCAAAACCAGATTGCTTTCAAACAGTGTCAAAAAACAATCGCAGTGCTAAAACCAGCTTCTTTGAGCTTAATCACCTTTGCCAGTTCACTGTCCAAATTCACAATTTTTCCATACGGTAATCACAAGCATGTTTTCCTTAATCTGTGGTTGCAGTTGTTGTAGCTCATGGTTGTGTCTATTGGGAGCCCCAGATGAATGCAACTCTCCAAATATCTAGCTGCTGACAGGTGAGCTTTGCACTGGAGCACAGATAGTAACAATGCATCAACATCTGTGCTGCTGCATAAGATGTGGCAATGGCAAACTTATCTCAGAAGACCCTTGTTATTTACTGAGGAACGGGTTGAGATCTAGGTCTGGAGTTCCCTTGGGTAACAATCTGCAACTGGGGAAGCTCCTCAGGCTGTGATTTGCTCTGAAAACTCTTTTTTTCACCCTGTCTGCCAAACCCTGACAAGAAGGGAAAAACAGCACAAAAGGTGTTGAAGAGACAGAAGGTGTCAGAAAACAGTGATTTGACAGCTCTTGCCTTGTGGGCAACTGTGCTGACACAGGGCTTTCTTCTCTTATCAAGGTGTTTTGTAGTCTTGTCTCATTCTGTGTGTCCAGTTAACCTTCCCTACTAACCTTCCCCTAAAGGCTGATTAAAATGAAACCTTGTTCATCTTCCCCTGTGTGTCCTGTTTTTCCAGCTTCCACCCTTCCTTCCATATGCAGAAGCCTGGGGTTTCTTCCTGCTCTTGACACTTTTCATTGTAGGTCTGCCTTCAGATTTTATATCATGCCTAGTAAAAAGGCTGACCTCATACTTGTGGCTGCAGATTGGTAATCGCATAAGCTGGATTCCACTCCCAGCTACTAAAAGCTACTATTATGCACAGGAACTACCAAGCATTACATCTGTATCTGGTTCTCTTCATGAATACAGTGGTAACGTTGAGTTGAACTCTTGAGTTCTGAAGAGTGGAGCACAGATCTTGGGCAGGAGCTCAAGGTGATACCACGAATTCTGGAGAAGCACAAGAGTAAGAGTAGGACCTGGCATCTGGATTGCTGTTGGGATGCGTTGTGAGGAGCTCTGGGGAGTAGGAAGGATCATTTTGGGTGGTAGACAGGGAGGACAAGGAGTCAGACTGGAGAAGTAGCTTGGGTATGCATTATACTTTGATACTGTTGTGTGTTCCTCTTCTGTAGTCATTGAAACTAGAGCTTCTTCCCCCAGTTTTTTCTTCCTCTATATTTAGCTACTCTATCCACTTACTGAATCAGGAACAATAATTTCTTATTTATTTAAATCCAGACCTGCTAGACACAAAACCCACATTATGCAATTAGTCCTAGTAAAATTAATGCTGCCCCCAAGGGTTCTTCTGAAAAAACACCTCATAAAAGTCTTGCTTTCAGCAAACTCTTAAATGGTATTGCAGGAGCAAACATGAGTATCTGATTCATGGAAGACAAGAACATGAAGACATAATCTAGATTATCAAATCCATAAGAAAACAAATTAATACATATAACAAATATCCAAGTATCAATACAAAGCACTATGCAGGGCTCTCAGAAATAAATGTTAAAACAATTAGTTAGAAAAGAATATGGATTTTCTGTCATGTACACAATCTCAGGAAGTGTTGAAGCGTAGTAATAAAACATTAGCAACTGAAGAACCTGCAAGACTAATTTCATCTAGACTTTTTTAAAACAAAACCTGTATCACAAGCAAAAGAAGTGATATATTTATTTGATCTATTTTAAGAATGAAGTCAGATCAAGGTCAATTGCTGATCAAGAAATATAGAGGAAAACTAGGTGAGATAATTTTAAAGCTGTTTGAATTAAGGCACAGATCTAACCTGTTTGAAAGGTAATTTATAAGAAATTATCTCAATTTACATAATTCAAGTGTTTTTACCCTGCTGCTTTGAAGAGCTTGATCTACATATGAATTAGAAAACATTGTTACAGATATTTTTCTCTCCAAAACTCCCCAAATCAGAATTTACACATGGGAATTATGTGCTATGGAAGAATGATCTAGTAAATAAGAAACTTCTGTTTCCAAGGTAGTAGCTTAGCATTTCACGCAATACGCAGTGCAGTCTCCAAAAAGGCACCATTTATCCCAAGCAGAAACTGAGATTCCTTCAGTGGTGAATGAGGCAGCCCAACACATTCTGGACTAGCTGAGCTCCTCTGGTTAATAACCAAAAGCCACCTGCAGAACTTCAGTAAGCACCCTTTTGTCCTCCTTTAACAAGCACACTCTCTCACGTATAGAATACCAAGTTTCTCTGAAGACAGCCACAGCTGTCTTCCCTTTCCCTGCAAATGAAAGGGTCTGCACTCCTGCTACAAAATGGTTATCAAATGCAGTGGCAAAGCAAGTGTTTCCCCTCTATTGTAAGAGGCAAGCTGAATACTTTCGGCACAGCTTTCAGTGTCTTCAGACCCAAGTGCAGCTGCACACACTCCAAACATTCTGCTTGCAGCTTCCTGTTTGCATTCCTGGGCTGGGGAGAAGAAGGACATTTCTTTCCAAGTCTGCTGCCTGCTCCTGGTTTTCCAGCTCTCTCTGTCTTTCTGCCTCTCTCTTTGTTCTTCCTTTAGGAAATCGGTGAGATTCATGAGCATAATAAGAATCCCTTTGCCCTGAACCGTGATTTTAAATTGGCTGGTTGTTTCAGAAAGGGGCTGCTTCGGGCAGGGGTGGCAGTAACCACAACAAGAAATGCAGCCACTCTGGTTGTGACAGCGTTCATTTACACTAACACCATCCTGGTGTGCTAGAGTGAACCCTCTGAGCATTTGTGTGTGTGTGTTTGTGTGGGTTGCACTGAGATCAGTAAACCAAGTAGTGTTCAAACATACAAATGCCATTGTCTCCTGCCGATGCCAATGAGGTAGGTTTTGCATGCACAACTGTCAAGCACACTCTTTCTGGGGCTTTATACTCTCACTCGCTGCATTCAGGAGACCACTCTCTGCCCTCCAGGAGGGCTCACTGGGAGTCAGACATGCACATCTGAGGTCCGAATTAATGACTGAATCAGTGCATGTGACTCAAGGATGTGGTATTGGGACTGACAGGCCCTGACCATCATTTCAACTCTCACTGCAGCTATGAATACTGATGCTTCTCTCTTGTGGTAAATTTCCTTGCCCATTTCTGCAGCCACAAGGGATCATCTCCTTTTCTTCCATCTCTTGTTTGTTCTTAATCAGGGAAACCTTTCTTTGCTGTACCTCCACTAAGATTACTGTTGCACATTTAAACCTTATATCTTAAACATCTATAAAATGCTTTAAAATGATAAAAGAGCTTAAATCATTTTGTGAAAAGCTTAAGTTTCATGTTTGCCAATGATGCTGCAGGCAGATCTCAAACAGTGGGTTAATATCTCTTTCATAAAGTGAAGACACCTGATTTCTGTTAGTCCTTGGCTTAAAAGTGCACCATCAGCCATGGCTTCCTAAACAACCCTATCAAATAGACAGAGAAAAGCAACCAAACCGGTAATCAGATTCCACTGAAGAGACACCAGCACAACACCTGCTGTTCCTGTCCTGCTTTCAGGAAAAGGACTTCTGCTGTCCAAAGAACTCTCTGGAGTATGTGGGGCAGATAAAGTTACAGCAACTTAGAGGATTTTGTTTCAGCTGATGCTTGGGAAAAGGGTTTATTCAGAGAAGCTCTTCCAGGAGGTGTAGAGGCTGGGGGTAAAGACTGACTTGCATGACCCTGGCACTTGTAACTGTTAAGTATTGTAGAATAATACCTCAACAAGAGAAGTGCTAGCTTTCTGACTATCACATAAATGTATGCACAAGTTCTCAGAGGCAAGTTCTCCTGCATGCAAGCAGGAGGAGAAGGACTGTGGAGCATGAGTGTACAGACTCTGACAGCTCCAAATGTTCTTTGTTGTTGCTCCATAACAGAGGTTGTTGTGTCCTCTGTACTTTGGGAAAATGAGGGGGAAATAACATATCTGGGTAACTGCTGGCAGACTTTGCCAACACAGCTGCATCAGGGGAGAGCCTAATCCCCTTAGAAATTCAGAGGTATGTGAAACATTCTGTCATCACACTGTCTTTCTCCTACTTATATCTTGCTCTTTGACTCTTCTACGTCCACTTCCAGCTTCGGACAATGGAAGCAGAGCTCAGCAGTAGTGTGATAAAATCACATTTTTCTCAAAAAAGAGAATACAAGGGGCTAAGGCAGTCCCTAGCTCCACTGCAAACAAGCAGTGCTGTACATGTTCCGTGTGTTACAGAGGAGATCAGCTGAGATAATTGCAGCAAGAACTTCTGGTTTAGAAAATGGGTGGCCAGAAATACAGTATCTTCATCATACAGTTGTTCAGCAACATTAGATTCTGTGGACACACACTGATTTATGCCAACTGCTGCTTCACTTTGAAGACTTTTGCAAGGTTTCTCTGATTTGTAATAAAATAATCCAAGTAAACAAGAACAGTAACAACAGTTTTTACACATGGGTTACAAAAATCTCACCATGAAGACAGACCAACTCAGCACCATCATTTTCTCTTAGGCTTGACTAGTCAAACCACTGGCAATCCAAACTACATTATTTAGTGAAGACTTTAGCTTCAATTTAGGGGTACTCTGTTAATCCAGAAGCAACATCAAACCCCATTTTCTCATCATCAGCACTGGACAGTTTTTGTATCAGTAGAAAAAAGCTCAACACAATTCAGTGAGCTGGGCGTAAGGTGCACATCGATCTATCTGCTTCTGCAATCATGACTCAAAGACAGCAATCTGAATTCCTGATGCTTTTGCATTTTGGAGACAGTGAACTGAGGTCCTCTGACAAAAATATCACCCAATGTGTTTTTATTACCACATAATCCATGCCTTTGCCACTTATCCACATACCACTCCTTAATGAAAACCTCATGTCATCCTGCTCTTTTCAGGTTCTGATTAACTCTAAAATGCCCAGATTTACAAAGCCCATGGAGAAACACATTCTTTCTAGTCAAGAATGTAAAGGGGGGAAGAGGGGGGGAGAGGTGGGAGAGAAAGAGAGAGAGAGACTTTGAATTGCTTACTGCTTGGAACAGATAAAACTAAAAATATGGAAAGAATTTTGCTCATTTGATGTGTTCTGTTTGAACAGATGAAACATCACTTGATATTATATAGTATGCCATATGAAAATGTATTAAATAGAGTCAATCTGACAGTTCCCTATTGTTCTGGGCAGCCAATGATGTCAGTAACAAGTTTTTTTAAATTATTTTTCTAATATCTGGAGGGTGGAGAATCAAGGTTTCTGCTGCCCCCTGTGTTTGCTGGGTGAATGCTGACAAATGCAGTTGATTGGTATTAATTTTACACCATTGCTCAATCAGGTAAACTCCTAGGAAACAGTCTGGGTTTTTTTCAGAGACATGGTATTAAGATACGTCTTATCCCACGTTGCTGCCAAAGCCACATTGGACAAAGCCCGTTCTTAGGCAAAAGCCCTCAAGGCTGAGAACTGAGAAAGCTCATTTCATGGGAGGGCTAGTAAGGTTATCTTCAGGAAAGTAAACAAACTTTCCACTTCAGTATGAAACGGGCTACTTGACCTTTCTGAAACTTAATGCTATTGTCTGTGTCATCATCTAAGACATCTGGAAATTCTGGAGAATACTACAAAAGTTGTGGAATTCCGTACTGAGATTTTTTTCCCTCCTTTTGGAAGCACATACTGACGGTTTGTAGAATTTACCTTAAGGGAGCATTAGGAACAATTAGCTCTGAACCTACTTTCTTCAAGAATCTAAATTTTTTAGCTTAATTAATACCATCCTACACTAAAGATGTACAATGGTATATTGATTGACACAGAAGTGGAAGTGAGCATCCAGCGGACCACCTAAGCCAGTGCAGGATTCCTCTGAGTCTCATCAAATGACACACAGAGGACAGTCTTGCTCATGCTACAGACATTATTATACAAAATGAGTTACATTTTTACTGTGTTATAGCAGTGAGCTTAACAGAGAAAAATTTTCCTCAAAATTTGTGCAGTCCCATCTATTATGAGATGTTTGGCATGATAAAGTTGCAATAAGTTCAGCAAGTAACGCTGATAGGATTTGAACATTAATTCACCAATGTAGAAAGCCACTGCATTCCTAGCATCATCAGTGTAATGGATTCTGGCATTCCCCTCTTACCATCTTTACAAATGTCACTTTCATTCTATTGTAAATTAACCCCAATTTCTTCCAAAGCTCAAAAACACTCCTTGCTTGCAAGCAACCAGCCCCATCTACCTTGCTGCTGAATATATTACAGTAGGAAATATTCATGAATAATATATAGACAAATCATTAAAGGTATGCATTGAACATTCCCTAATAAATGCAGACTCAATGTAGTATTACCTTAGACTTTATTTTTGCCACTGGGAAAGAGCAACCAGAGGCACAAAGTGACCCAAGTAAGAGGCATCAGAGTTCTTCAGTTATTGATCTCATTAACTAAATGTGTTAGATCCCAACTTGGTGTAAACCAGCAAAGGGCCCTTAAAGTGAAAGATGAAACACCAGGCTACACCACTGATGGATCTATCCTTAACACTGCCCATTTAATATTGGAGGATTTTATTGCTTTCTAGAGTGTAGTCTCCCATGCCTTTATCAATTATTCATTTTGGAGAACAACCTGCTCTATGCAGAAGCAAGAAAATCTGTAGGTTGGATCTAATTTACTCTTTTAACTGGTTTACTCCAATATCAAGTATTTAAATTGGCCTCGCTGTGCTTTCATATGTTACAGCTATATATCAAAGCAATTTGTGCAAATGCCAGCTGAGCAGTCAGCTATATGTATCATATATTCTGAGATTACACAGTTCCAAATGCCTTTGCAAAGCAAACCTTTCATGAATAAATCAGGAAATATCCTGATGCATGCTTTATGTAGAGCAAGGTATTCTATTTAGGTCACAGGAAGGTTCTGCCAGGTTTGCTAAAATAAACAAATCCCCAGTGTGTACTCTCACTCCACCACATTTCATAACACAAACAAACATCTCCCACTCGGTCACCACTGTGCATTTGCTACTGCTGATGACCCTGCACTTGCTAAGCATTGGCTTGATCACTTGAAGCTCAAAGAGCTTGCAAGCCAGAAGGCAAACTGCTCTGGCTGTTCTGTCCCATGCAAGGAATATCGTGGTAAAAAGAATAGATCCAAAGACTCTCTCTCTTCCTTGTGGGAAGGAACTTAGAACCTTTTCCAGAGGGCTGAAAGAGGAATGGGCAGATAGATGAGAATCAGCCCATTAAGCTATGCAGTCATCCATTTCCTCTGCATTTAATTCAAAATGCTGTTGTGGGTCTGATCACTATTCCTACAGCTGAAGGAAATTTCCAAGCATAAAGATTTTCAGATTTCAAGATAGGCTGAAATGATAAGTTATCTAGAGCAGAGGAAGGGAAGGGGAAGGGAAAGGTGAACTTAATCACATCCTACCAAAAATACCAAATATAGGAGTTTTCTTTTTTCAAAGACATGGTTTCAAGGATAAGACAATGTGTTTTGCAGAGACTCATGTCAGTAGATTGGAGGGTTTCCACAGAAAAGTCACATCAGTCCTTGCACAAAGTTTCCAGCCACAAATTAAACTTTCATGACTGGATGAGGACAAAGACTGGCCTTCTGCAAGATACTGCTCCCACTCTCCCTCCTATCTCAGCTAATGTTCACTGGGCTCATGTATACACCCAGCCACATCTCCAACATACACATCATGCCACTCTCCTCTCCTGGGCATTCCTCATGACTGTTTGTCTTCATGTCTTTTCTGCTCCCTGCCTTCCCTCTCCACCATGTCTCCATTTGCAAAACATTTTGGCAGCCCACACTACTAGCTCCCTCTCACCCCTCCATCTGCTTGGAGACACCATCACCAAGTGGAGAAGAGCATCAGTATAGGACTGCAGTGACCTTGAGCAAATTCAGATGGCTTTCTGGACCCCAGGTTCCTCCCTCGAAGATGCAGATTGTATTCACTGCTTCTGAAAAGCACCTCAAAATCTTTTGATGAAAGAGGCCATGTAACACCCAAGCATGACAATTAATAATTACCCAGCACCCGTTAAGAGCCTTCCCTGCATCAAGACTCCATCAGAGTTCCTATCTTTCCCCAGAAAGAATTTTGCGCTTTGGTTAGTAACTGTCTTACTACCTCCCAGTGGCAGATGATAGACCTGATTATCAGGGTCCAGCCATGAGAAAAAGTACTGGAGTAATGCAGACTGCTTTATGTTAAGTCCAGTACTCTTCTTTCATCATTATTTGCCAGAAGCTTCTTGCTTGGAATATTTTTGGGCCTATTTATGTAAGATTAGTTACTGAAAGAACATGGTAGCCTGTGGAATATCTCCCTCCAACTGATTCAAAATCTTCAGCCAGTGACAATTAGAGCAGAGCACAAATAAGTCCAGGGCATTTTCTTCACTCTTCCAGGCTCGTTTTACATCACAGTGGAGAACAGCAAGAGTAAACTGCTCTCTGTACCACTGATGCCTGTTTTGATGTCCTTGATGTAAGTTCAATCTGGACCAAGTCTGAGGACATTATCAAGACTAAAGAATAAAATAAACCAAGTGTGGGCAGAAACAAAGAAGATAAAGAAAACCCCAAAGATATCAAAGAAGAGAACTACAAGGGGAAAAATATGAAATTTGAAGCAGTTAAAAATAAACCAGAATGAAAAAATGAACAAAATAGATGCAAGTAGAGTGACAGTACCAACCTAGCCATAGCTATGCTATTAAAATCAGTTCCCCCCCCCCAAAACAGGGGGTTCCTATCATACTCCAAGATACATATTTTTGCACAATGAAGGCAATGCAAGCCACAAATCCTGGGGTGGCGGGAGATATTTTCTGGCAGAATTCTTGTTTTTCTTTTTAATTAACGCATTTTAAGGTCTTTTTTCTCTACCTTTCTGAGTCTCCAGAGCATAACTGGGGAATGTTTCCAAGCCTCACTGTTACAGTAGTGCTAAAAACTTCCCTTTTTCAAAATGCAAGGCAACATGCTTGGGTTTCCAGTAAGTGGATCTTGACAAGAAACACCAAATATCAGGAGACTCATGATGAAATCACTAGTGCCAACAATGCTGCACATTAAGATTTTTTAAAATTAGTATTACCTCAGGGAGTAGCAAATGCTTCCAAACTATACACACTGCGACTGAAAAATACTCTTACCAGATTAATCTTCTCACTAATGATTATCACTTTGTATTCTAATGGGGCCTGTAGAACCCAGCCAACATTGAGGTCCCATTGTTCTGGGGCAGCACATGCATACAGTGGGGATGTTGAGCAGGCTCACTGATAAACAAGACAGACTAGGAGTCAATAGGGAAACCAAGGTGTACACAGTTGAACTGTCTTGCTAGAGATCATACAGCAGGTCTGTATTCCGGAATCATG
>WAAB01020298.1:49177-60370 GCA_013389865.1 Piaya cayana
TAATAATAATAATAATAATAACAATAATAATAATAATACGGCTCTTTCAGGCCAGGAAATATTTCCATTGCTGTCAAATCAAATTAAGCTAAAGGGAATATAGGCTGAGTTTATACATTCTTCACAAATAAGTTGGACATAGCTGAGATGAGGAACAGTTTTCCCTCAGGAGTAATTTCTTTTTAATTGCACAACTTCAGGTGCTTTCTTGGAAGTCCTTATAAACTGCAGGCGTGAGTTGTTACAGGAGACTCTCAGCTTATTCTGAAGCCTCAAGCACTGCTCACCGGTACACAGTACACAGGCAGTACTGGCATTTCTTAAAGATGTCAAAATGCCAGTGAGAAGCTGCATTCTCACTGGACCACTGCAAGGTCTCTCACCTGCCACTAGATGTGAATTGCATTTGTGTTACAGGCCAAGCAGCCCTAGTTCAGATTTTACTCTTGTTTTAAATAGATTTAATTCCACTTTTGTAATCCTACCTGTGACCTACATAAGAGTGGGTGAAGGCCATATAGATCATGCTAATCAAGGAATAGTTGAATAATATATCAACAGATGATGCCACATACATTTTAAATAAAGACATCTCTGCATGTTTAAATAACACACACTTTCACATACATACAGAGTTATGGTTTTTTAACAAGACTGATAACACTGTCCCTATTTTTAAGAAAGAAGATAAATTTCAGTGAATTTAAAAACACTGTTCAATATTTCATCATTATACTCCTGCTCAAACTTTTAGACAATTACGTGAGACTGATCATTCCTACATACTTCTGAGAGATTTTTAAGGAATTGTTAGGAATTAGCTCTTTCAATATTTTTCCAAATCTTTACAAAAGTATCTTCTGTCTCTAGCTTAACTGTGTTTGCCTGGCTGCTTATTTACTGTGTGCATCCCTGGTTGTGCCTTTCCCAGTTCAACAGTAGAAATCAAAATGTCTCCATGTTCCCAAGAACTCATTTTGAACTTATCTACCAGAAAAGACATGACCCCTGCCCTGATGGGAAATAAATTAAATACATGAAGCATAACCTAGCTGGGATTCACTTTTTATTGATAAAGAACCACCTAGCCGATAGTTAAGTCTGATCCTTGAAGGACATAAATACTCCCCCAGCTGCCCTAAAGACAACATTTCAGAGTTAAGGCTGGTTGAGACCCTTGCCCACTTTCCAGTGACGTGTCCCACCTGTACACTGTACTTACTATGTTCCAGGCTGCCATAGAAGGTAGGCAAGCCAGAGTACTCTATTCTCCTTGGTCTTGCATGAAGAAGAATTAGGTATGTGCATTCTTGTCCCAACAAGGACAAACCAAACATGGGAACAGACAAGAAACTCCTAGCTTGCATGATCAGCTCTTTAGCAGATGTAAAAAATCTCAAGCTTCTGTAGAGCTATTCTGATTTACAGCAGTCAAAGGCATGAATCATAGAATTATATAGTCATAGAATGGTTTGGGTTGAAAGGGACCTTAAAAGTCGTCTATTTCCAACCCCCCTGTCATGGGCAGAAATACCTTCCACTGGACCAGTCCGCTCAAGGCCCTGTCCATCCTAGCCTTGAACATTTCCAGAGATGGGGTTTCCATTTCCTCCGTGGGTCACCTGTTCCAGTGTCTCACCACCTTTATCATGAAGAATTTCTTCCTAATTGCTTCCTAATCTAAATCTTCTCCCCTCCAGTTAAAAGCCATTTCCCTGATTTTATCTCTACATGCCTTCATAAAAGGTCCCTCCCCAGCTTTCTTGTACGTGCTCTTCAGGTACTGGAAGTTTGATGTAAGGTCTCCATGGAGCCTTCTTTTCTCCAGGCTAAACAAACTCCACTCTCTCTGCCTGTCCTCATAGCAGAGGTGCTCCTGTGCTTTGATCATCCGCGTGGTCCTCTTCTCATTCTGTTCCAACAGTTCTATACCTTTCTTATATCAAGGATTCCAAAACTGGACAAAATACTCCAGGTGGGGTCTCATGAGAGCAGTCTCCCTCAACCTGCTGGCCATGCTTCTTCTGATGCAGCTCAGGATACATTGGCTTTCTGGTCTGTGAGCACACATTGCCAGCTGATGCTGAGCTTTTCATCAACCAGAACCACCAAGTCCTTCTCTGCAGGGCTGCTCTCAATCATGTCATCCCTCATCCTGTGGATTGGCCCAATGCAGGTTTTGGACCTTGCACTTGGCCTTGTTGAATGTCATGTACTTCACACAGGCCCAATTCTCCAGCTTGTCCAGGTCCCTCTGGATGACATCCCATCCTTCCAGTGTGGCAACTGCACCACTCAGCTTGGAGTCACCTGTAAACTTGCTGAGGATGCACTTGATCTCTCTGTCTATATCATTGATGAGGACATTAAACAGCAGTGGTCCCAGTACAGACCCCTGAGAGACACCACTTGTCACAGATCTCCATCTGGGTACCAAGCCATTGACCACTATTGTCTGAAAGTGACCATCCAACCAATATCTTATCCATCAAACATTCCACCCCTTGAATCTATATCTCTCCAATTTACAGAGAAGAATGTTGTGGGAGATCTTGTAAAATGCCTTACAGAAGTCCAGATAGATCACATCCATTGTTTTTCCCATGTCCACTAATGCTATAAAACCCCTCACGTTAGGTACATCTAATGTTACCACTTCCAGCACAAATTCAGATTAAGTCAGGATCTTTTGTAGTCCAAATTTATACCAGTGCATTTGAAGAAAGAGCTGTCCCTTAGTCTTAGTCTGAGAAAAGTGGTATGTTCCATACAAGTGATGATATATCTTGGCCTTGACTGGTCTTACTTCCAGGACCAGGGATGAAATGTTTGGAAGATGCATGCCCTGCAGAGAAAGGAGGGACCAAACCAGATAAGAAAACTCATCGCAGGGTACAAATGAACAGAAGTACTTCCTATGTGTTTTAAAATACATTTTAAAAGCCATTTGTCCTGAAATACATATCTGTCCTCCTGTAATGCACAGACAAGCTACTTATTTTTACAAAACAAATGAATGCCCAGTAGGTGCGAAAGTTATAACTTTGTCTTTTATGTTTGTTTTATTGACGACCAAAGTGAGGCACAGAGGCTGGAGATGTAGACCCTTACACCTGCTCTGTCCTAGCAGTGGTATTGTTTAGAGATGGGATATTTAATAATTGTGAATGTTAGTGTTAGGCAAAAATGGTATAGGAATGGCGAACACACAGTTTTCTCAGCATCCTTAAGAGCTTTCTGAAACAGAGCCACATGTGAAGCACATTGGCTGTCAAAACCTCCTTCACTTTGATGTTCAGCTGTCACCATGCATGGCCAAGACAGAGGTCCTGAGTGTCACAAAGAATAAATACCCTCTCCTCCCTGACACTGCCTTTCTGGTGAGCTGAGGATTGGCTTCCTATGAGAAAATGTGATAACAGGATACAAGTGGTTTCAGAAGCAAGGGGTGAACTGAACAGTGCGAAGCAGGTGGGCTTTAACTCTGGCTGGCCTAGTTTGTGTGTAAGTCTGCACATGGACTCCCGTCTCTTTCATCTGAAACACTACTAGATCCAGTCGGCACAAATCAGGCCCAGTGTGACCACAGACAACAGCTTTCCTGCCTCATTCTTTCCTTTCTTCCTGGGCCACAGGCAGCAGGAGTTAGAAGCAGACCTCCAACACTGCAGGACTCCTGCTTTTCCCGTTTGCTTAAAAACAGGACACATAAATGTTTCGGTCAGGTAGTTTAACTTCACATAGAGTACCCTTCAGTAGAAAGGCTCTCCATGAGAGAAAAAAAAAAAAAAAACCTTTGGCTCATTCTAACCAGTTCCTCAAATTTTATTTTTTTCCTTGGTTGACAGTACCTGCAGTGGAAAGTGTCATATACCCCTAACGAATGATTAAGATGGCCAATACTGAACTTCACAAACAGACTGCCTGACAAGTCTTCCCCATCAACACAGACTACAGAATGAGCATTCAAATGACCAAAGAAGCTGACTATATTGACATCTGGCTCTTGTTTCAGCACATTAATTATTCTCTTGGGTTCTCCCATCTTCATCTGCTTCCACACAGATGCCATCTCATCATTTATCTGCTCCAACATTTTCTCTGCATCCTGAACAACTGACCTCTTTTCTTCTTGCATGGCATTCCTCCTTCAGCAGAAGCATTAAAAGTGCAAATAAGCCTAACCCACCAGTGTCTCTCTCAGCATCTTGAGAATGCTTCAAGCTGACAAAGAAGAATGCACTGTTTTGTTAACACATGGATTCCAGGACGCGGCTGCATCACAGTAGGCTCTACCCAAAATGATAAAATGATCACTAAGAGAGAATGCCCATAATCACCAACTTCAAAAAAATAATGGGGCACAGTTTATGTTGTTGTGCAGAAAGCTCATTCTGGATTTGGGAAACAGTAAGAAAGCCAGAAACAGTAAGACTTACAAATGTAACACACCCCTTGCATAATTCAAGGCTAGCAGAGCTTCATGGGGGATTTGACTTTTCCCCAAAACACAGTATGAAAGAAACCAAAGATTGTGCTTGAAAATAACCCAAGACGTTACAAGCAAGTAGATGAAGCAGCATGGACCATTACACGTGGGAATGAAATATAAATCAGGATCCCTAGTATCCTGTCCTGTGTCTGGCCTGGGCTGGCTCAGCTACCTCACCGGAGCAGTGAGATGCAACTTAGTCCAAAAAGCAGAATGGTATGTCCTGTAGAGTGTTGGTGCTGTGACTTTGGAGATGTAAGTGATGTCTCCTCCAAGAGACTGAGAGTGGGCTAGCTCAGATTTTGACAGAGGAAGGATAACGGCTGGAATCTTTTCTGGACCTCAGGCATTCAAGTAAGTTACTTGTGCCAACAGCTTTCTACTCCTAAGGATCAATAAGCCTGGTGAAATTTCTGGGCTTGGCAATGGCATCATTGCTATTGTAAAAACAACAACATTCATCAATAAATCAACCTAACATAACATGTCTAAGGACATCTCATCAAGGTGCTTCTGATGATGCAGCAAGTTGTTTCCTTCACAGCACAGATACTGAATGCACAACATAATACTACTGTTACATCACATTAGCTATGTCCAAGTCTTTTGGACACTGGAGTATGCAGAACAATTCACAAGTACTTCAGTAAATTATAAGTTGGAAATATCTCCACTTTTTAATATCCTCAAGATTTTGCTGAATTAGTAGTCTGTAAAGCTTGATAAGGAAAAATTTTTAGCCTCATACTTCCTGCTCCTTATAGTGGTTAACGACTAGTGAAACGGTGACATAGCTGTCCCAATCCTAATATTACAATTAAGATTAATTCATTGCAAGAGACCTCAGAAAGAAAAAGCCTCAACCTGTAGACATCAGCCTGCTGCATACCAACATTGTAAAGGGGGCAGAATAGCTTATACCCCTGTTAGTCACTGTGTCTGTTTACTGATGCTTCAGTCATGGAACTTAACATACTGATCATAAAATAACCTCTCATTTTATTGATATACTTACAGCTTAGATGGGAAATATTTGGCTGGTTATTTTAAACCATATTTGCTTCATGTTGATTCACATCAACCTTGAAAAAGAAAAAGATGACTAACAAACAAGAGTTAACATGAGGCTTCTAGGATTATAAGTGTGAGGCCATACTGTTAGATTGATTTTCAGGAATTTTGTCCATCAGTAGCTATCCATCAAAACCTGCTTAATCGCCTTCTGATTTAGATATTACTCCTTGAGAAGCTATTTTTTAGTCCAAAATAGACTAAAATGTGACAATAACACATCTCCACTGCAAATTTCTTGCCATTTTGTTCCTCTTAAAGACTGAAAACCCTAAACCACAAGATAATTGCCTCGATGTAGGACCTAGAGGGAAGGCTTTCCATTTCTATGGGAAAAAGCTTATCTACTCCCTCCTTTCATATCGAATATCTTTGGTGGAGGAATCACAGAATGGTTTGGGTTGGAAGGAACCGTAAAGATCATCTAGTTCTAACCCCCTTGGCATGGGCAGGGACACCTCCCACTAGATCAAGATGCTCAAGGACCCATCCAGCCTGACCTTGAATAATTTCAAGGAGTTTTCATCCACAGCTTCCCTAGGCAACCTCTTTTAGTGTCTCACCACCTCCACCATGAAGAATTTCTTCCTAATGTCTTCCCCCTTCTAATTTAAAGCCATTTCCACCATCCTATCACTACCTGCCCTTGGAGAAAGCCCCTCTCTAGCTTTCTTGTACACCACATCACCCCCCGTCAGGTGCTGGAAGGCTGCTAAAAGGTCCCCCCAGAGCCTTCCCTTCTCCATTCTGAACAAGCCCCAACTCTCTCAGCCTGTGCTCATAGAAGAGGTGCTCCTATACTTTCATCATCCTCATGGTCCTCCTCTCATCCTTTTCCAAGAGTTCCATACCTTTCTTATACCAAGGATTCCAGAACTGGACAAAATACTCCAGGTCTGGTCTCATGAGAGCAGAGTAGTGGGGCAGAATCATCAGCGACTAACTGCTGGCCATGCTTCTGATGTAGCCCAGAATACACTTGGCTTTCTGGATTGCAAGCATACATTGCCAGCTCATGTTGAGCTACTCATCAATCAGCAGCCAAAGTCCTTCTCACAGGGCTGCTCTCAATCATGCTGTTCCCCTGCGGATTGCCCCAGTGCAGGCGTAAGACTTTGCACTTGGCCTTGTGAAGTTTGCACATGTCCACTTCTCCAGCTTGTCCAGGCCCCTCTGGATGATAACACATCCTTCCAGTAAGACAACTTCATGTCATCTGCAAATTTGTTGAGGGTGCATTCAATCTCTATGCCTATATCTTTGATGGAGATACAGTAAACAACACTGGTCCCAGTATGGACCCGTGAAGGAGNACACATCCTTCCAGTAAGACAACTTCATGTCATCTGCAAATTTGTTGAGGGTGCATTCAATCTCTATGCCTATATCTTTGATGGAGATACAGTAAACAACACTGGTCCCAGTATGGACCCGTGAAGGAGGCCAGTTATCACAGATCTCCATCCGGGTATCAAACTGTTGACCGCTATTGTCTGAATGTGACCATCCAAGCTATTCCTTATCCACCAAATAGTCCACCCATTAAATCCATGTCTCTCTAATTTAGAGAGAGGGTGTTGTGAAAGGCCTTAGAGAAGTCCAGATAGATGACATCAGTTTCTTTTCTTCTGTCCACTCACGTGGTCACACCGTCATAGAATGCCAGGCTGGCCAGACAGCACTTGCCGTTGGTGAAGACAGGCTGGCTGCTTTGAATCACCTCTCTGTCCTCCATGTGCCTTAACATAGCTTCTAGGAGGATATTTTCCATGATCTCCCCAGGCACAGAGGTGAGGCTGACAGGTCAGTGGTTCCTAGGGTCATCCTTCCTACCCTTTTTAAAAATGGGCATAATGCTACCCTTCTTCCAATAACCAGGAACTTCTCCTGAGTGCCACAACTTTTCAGATATCATAGAGAGTGGCTCGGCAACCATATTGGCTAGTTCCCTCAGGAGTTTGGGATGCATCTTGTCAGGTCCCATAGACTGATGTATGCAGCGGGAAGGGCTTCACCACTCTAGTCCCCATCTTATTGTCTATTGAATTAGGAGGGGTGAAAAGAGTGGTTGCTGGTGAAGATCAACACAAAAAATTGGTTGAGTACATCACCTTTCTCTTCCTCTGTTCAGTGGGTGAAGGAAGAGCAGTGAATGTTGTTTATCTTGACTTTTACAAGGCTCCCAACTATGCCTCACTTATATCCTCATGGATACTCAGGAAGTACAGGCTAGATAAGCAGTTACCAACAAGGACTGAATGCTGGCTGAGCTGCTGAGTTGAGATGGCTGTCAGCAGCAGCACAAAATCCAGCTGGAGACAAGCCACCAGTAGCCTATTGCATGGGTTCATGCTGCAGCCAAAACTGTGTGACATCTTAGTTGATAACCTGGATAGTGGGGCAGAGTGCACTCTCAACATGTGTACAAATGATACTAAACTAAAAGGAATCTCAAAGACTCAGCATTATGGTGCAGAAAGTGAAAAGGAAGGGAGAAGAAAACTTTCAGGATATATAATTTCATGCATCTTGCCACATTATTACCTATTACCGTATACATGATGAATACTGCATAGAAGCAGTTGTTCCACTGTGTAAAATACATGGTACTGAATCCACCCAATTCAGTTTGAACATGTTCTTATGGTAGACCTCAAGGTTTCTGAAGCATGCCAGCTTCAAATCATCTGCAGGCACCACCACAGGTTCAAAAGCTATTCCAGGCTGTATCACTCCCTGATGTGGGATGTCTTCAGGAAATCCAGATATCTGAGGTGAAAAATAGTCTTTATGGAGCTTCTTTGCTCTTTTATAATTCTATGAATCAATATCATTTTCTAAGGTAATATTTTATATTCATAAAACAATGATAGAGTAACGCCCGCCCTGCAGGTAGGTTACTACAAAGACCTATATGCACTCAGGTTTTCATGGACCCAGGTTCCACTACAGTGCTAAGGAGACTTCTGACAGAAAACACCAGCATTCCTACATGCCAACTCAACTGAGAAGGAAAACTGGGACAGCTGATGGCCCACTAGTCAAACAAGTTCAGATGAACATGGCTATTCACTGCATTCACATCTGTCAGTAAAACTATCCTAAGGTTAAAAGTGTTGGTAATACTCAAACAATGTGAGGCTGTCTTTTTGATATTAGAATGCCTAATTCTTGGCTGTTCAGCAGCTGACAAAGTGATCCCTCTGCCAGTGTACATGTGTTCCTGCAGCCCTTCTTAACCTTAGCAATATCTTAAGGGTTTTCATGATGGTGAATGTACTTTTTTTTTAATCTTTGTAGACAAAATAAAATGTAAGATTGCTCATGCAACAGCCACTAAAAAGTCACCATTTGACTTAATATCATGCTGTCTGCAATTCCTCCTTTTTTCTGTTACTTTTTGTTCCATTTATGTGTTTATCTTGCCTACATGTAAGATGTTGTTGTTTGAGTTCAATTAAAGTATGTTTTCTGACTCTTAACTCAGTCTTATCTACATAACTTCATTTTCTGAAAGCTAGCTGCAAGTTTTTGAGACAGTGTTATAGAAGAAACACTGGTGAGCAGAAAAGCCAATGCTTAATTTATTCCTCAAGTAACTAAGACCATCCTTAATCTAGTGGAAAAAAGGCTACACTTGCAAGGAAGGATGGACAGGACAGGTGACCCTAAAGAGGTGAACAGAGTATTCCATCATATATACATTGTAGTTGGCATGAAATGAATGATCACAAAGGTCTCATTCCTCTTCTATGATGGTTGATATCCAGTGAGGACTCTGTCTGGTTGTTCCTAGTCTCAGATCCATGCCTTGCTAAACCCAGTTCCTGAGTCCAGATCTCTTCTAGCCATGGACCTTTATGTCTGTATTTGTGGTGATGTATAGTCATAGGGGGGTGGGGGTGAGATCTCTTATATTTGTATATATTTTATTACTTTCTAATTATTTTCATCATTATTACTACTATTATTATAATTTCATTAAAACCGTAGCTTTAGTTTCCAACTTGCAAGTCTTCTTCCTCTCATTTTCCTTTTTCCCTTTCCCTAGGGAGTGAGGGGAAGGAAATTGAGAGTCCAGCTGCATAGGTTTAGTTGACAGAATTAGCCGGGTTGAGGCTAAATGGTGATGCAATGACATTCACATTGCTGTAGATTTATTGACTTCATCCACCATTATTCTCTCAGCTGAAGCACATGTATTTTGCAGTACATCTGAAGCTGCCTTCCATATACTGATCAGCTACAAGGCAATGTAGCATATGCAGATAGGAAAAAAAGCCCACTTATCTTTAGGTAGCTCTTGTTCTTTTCTGGATTTAGAGACAATCAAAGAAGTCAAAGCCTGAAAATAATGACTTGTAAATTATATAGTTACTCTCCCTGAATTTTTCCTGCAATTATAACAGTGATGTGCCCAGATTAATTTCACTTTGGGCACTGTAACTGTAGCTGACTTAGCATGACTCTTGGACATGTTACAATCATGTTGAGGTCACAGTGTTTTTCAAAAGAAAGTAGTCACCTTGCAGTATCTGTAGTCTATTTTTGGATGTATTCAGTAGCATAGTGCATCAGTGCCTGCTTGCCCTGAATAGCTACAAAGAATTGTATAGTAAGCATGCTTTACACAGAAATGGAGCATCCGTATCATCTACTACTAACTCTAAAGTGCTATTACATGGAATAGATTGTAGTAGCCATGAAATAGATTATTTTTGGTTGGATTTGTTGCTACAATTGTAGTCTTAAGATTGAAGAATGAGCATTTTTCTTCAGAAGTTCAGAACTCTTGTTTTATGCTTTAGAAGGTTACTCTGGAAACAGGCTGGATGGAAAATAGGCTGCACTACCTACATATGTACCTACGTATATTTACTTTTTTGGGGTTGGAATGATTAAATCAGCAAAGGTAACATCCCAAGTTAGTGCAAAGTCTAGTACTGGAATACTCTGAAGGAAGCTTTATCTGTCAAAACAACAGGTATATGGGAAAATGCACAAGTTAATTCCATTTTTGCTCTATAAGTTGGCCAAGTATGACCTGCAAGAGCCAGGCACTGAGGTAGTCACAATCCCCAGATGTCTGCAAGATAGATTCTCTCATTTGGGAGGCCTGGCAGGTGGTGGGTGTTCATAGAGTACCAAGGTGGTGACCTCCCTAGGGACCTCTTCCTGGTAAAGAAATACGATACCTAACAAACTAGGGGAACAATTTCAGTTGTACAGTTTTAGAGCCATAACAAGTCTCTGTAGTATCTGAGGTAGTAGCTCAACTGGTGAATTGTCTCAGCAGAATTCAGGACCAAATGACTCTGGAGATTTATAATGAAACAACTCTTTAATAGCAAGGAAAGCTGTTCCCTCTGTGTACAAAACCTGGAACTAGAGGAGGAAAACGAGGCTCCCACGGTCCAAGAGGAGGAGGTCAGAGCCTTGCTTGCCCAACTGGACACCCACAAGTCTATGGGGCCAGACGGGATTCACCCTAGGGTATTGAGAGAGCTGGTGGATGTACTGGCCAAAACCCTTTCCATCATCTTCCAACAGTCCTGGAAGACTAGGGAAGTTCCACTGGACTGGAGGCTGGCTGATGTTGTGCCCATCTACAAGAAGGGTCACAGGGAGGA